>BSQZ01000122.1:857500-882500 GCA_033239005.1 Lamellibrachia satsuma | reverse complement strand
ATCAAACACTTAGGCAGCACCCTGAAAACAATCAATGAAAAACACCGTCAAATAAAATACGCAGAAAGCGGGAATTTCTTTGACAGCGGAAGATGGTGTGTGCTTTGAAAATTTATCAAAAAGCAGGAGATCTCACGCAATATCCGTCGAAACGTTATTGCAGTAACTCAATAACAACCATTGGTTGAATGACATATCCATTGATTGGTGAAAATTGTCGTTGCTACTGTGTACTATTCTTTCAGATAACTTACATTCTCAAACATATATCAGAGACAGACATGTACACTGAGGCAACGATATTTAAAGAGTATAACCAGGTGCATATCGCCGGGACAGAGAGTCCGGTCACATACATGTTTGAGAGAAAGACGAACTTACTGAAGTGTGACAGGCTTACACATCAATGCCGATGAGTAACTACGTATGCAAATAAAATACAGCGGCAGAAAGTCGTGCGAAAACGCTTCTAGTCAAATTGGATATTCTCAAAAGAAACCTAGACATATGGCGTAGTGCCCCGTGGAACATTTGTAGATAGAGTGAGCAGATGGACTGTATATTTTTGCTGGACCTTGATATGTGATGGAGATGTCGTTACTGTGCAAGCGCGCACCTTCAATAGGATTGCGCGCGCGCTTTGGGGTGTGTGTGTGTGTGTGTGTGTGTGTGTGTGTGTGTGTGTGTGTGTGCGCGCGCGCTCGCGCGCGAATGTTCATGGTGAGTCTGTATGTGTGGTGGTTGTGTGTACCAATCTCTGTCATAACACAACAAAACACACATTGACACATTAATGCTAGTATTCATAAAGTCGATATATTGTATCTTTTGTTTCACAAAACTCACTCACGATGTTATAAAACGCTCACAATTTGTTTTGTGAGCAGGTCATCGCAACACCCAGTTGATTGTTAATGACGGCACACTGTCTCTGCGCGGTATGATACAGGTGTTTGAAAACAAGAAATACAACTAAAGCGCCATTGCATCCCATAACTCAAGCTACTGAAAGCGGATATGTCCCTAACAAAATACCAGAGATGGCAATGACGTCAAACAAGCTCACAAAACGTAGAATGGTTCTACTGATTTAATAAGAGCCATTGGTGTAATGACGTCAGCATTTGTATGGGTGAATTCTCTGCACTGGGAATTCTTCTTTCAACACTGTGACACTGTCGCGCAATGTGTGTGTGTGTGTGTGTGTGTGTGTGTGTGTGTGTGTGTGTGTGTGTGTGTGTGTGTGTGTGTGTGTGTGTGTGTGTGTGTGTGTGTGTGTGTGTGTGTGTGTGTGTGTGTGTGTGTGTGTGTGTGTGTGTGTGTGTGTGTGTGTGTGTGTGTGTGTGTGTGTGTGTGTGTGTGTGTGTGTGTGTGTGTGTGTGTGTGTGTGTGTGTGTGTGTGTGTGTCAAGTAGTAGTCCTAGAAGTGGGCATTATGTTATGCAATAGGTCGGTAATGTTTACTGAAGCGTATCGTTGACTGGTAGACTATACATACGCTGGGGACAGTTCTAACCGAGGTCGATCGATTGTAGTTCGCGAGAAGGCGGCTACAATATTTAAAGAGATGGTCGATCGATTGTTGTTCGCGAGGACGCAGCTACAATAGTTAAAGAGACAGTCTATCGATTGTAGTTCAGTAGAAGGCGACTGCAATAGTTAAGGGACGGACATAGATAAGTTGAGAGAAGACAACTAGTCTGCATTACTGAAATTATGGGTCAGTAAAAGCTGCACGACGCAACACAATTTGAACAATGCAAGAAGCGACTGGCGTAAGTATTATCTATTACGTTGTTAGCTGATAATATGTGTATATAGTTGTTTGTTTGTATATAGTATATATATATATATATATATATATATATATATATATATATATATATATATATATATATATATATATATATATATATTCGAATGTCCTATGTGTTAATACATGTTATGAAGGTGAAGAGTCAGCGACTGTAAATATGGGTTTAGAATTAAGTCATTATTTGCCTAAAGCGTGACGGCCATTGTTGGCATAGAGCTTGTCGGGTGACACGCCCTGTATTCGTATTTCGTATCATTGAATTGGTAAACAGATATGATTACCATTGCGTTGTTATTCATGTATGTATGGTAATTATTTACTGTCAGCGTGGTGATTTGGTTAAAGTGTACCATACAGAACCAGCTTGGGATATAACGACTAGCGACCAGCTTGGGATATAACGACTGGCAACCAGCTTGGGATATAACGACTGGCAACCAGCTTTGGATATAACGACTGGCAACCAGCGTCGGCTGTATAGCCGAGAGACTTACACGCAGCAGAGGGCGAGCTGGAGCGTCGAGTGAGGGCGGGGTCGGTTCAGCGACAGGAATAGATGGACTGTCTAGAAACCAGTGACCCAAGTAGTGTGTATCGATATTCAAGTGATAGGTGAATCGTTATCGAGCGACAGGTGAACTGCGATCGAGCGATAATGTGAATAGTTTTCATCGTTAATTAATTTTCATATTAAATTCGCATTACAATTGTGTATTAATCACAGTAACTAATGATTTAATGATCATTGGACAATTTGATATAAATATGTATGTGTATAACGACATACATTCAGTAAATTAAAATACGTTAACTGGCTATTATAGTCCAATGGTATTAATTATTACACGACCATTGCGCGACAGTGTCACAGTGTTGAAAGATGAATTCCCAGTGCAGAGAAATCACCCATACAAATGATGACGTCATTACACCAACGGCTCTTATTAAATCAGTAGAACCACAACGGCCTTTAATCGTCATTGGAAAATAATAATACTATTATATCAATTGACAAATAAAATAACACTGCCATTTTATGACCCAACAAATGTGGGATGTTTTGTTACTTTTTGTGAGCTTGTTTGACGTCACTGCCATCTCTGGTTTTTTGTTAGGGACATATCCGCTTTCAACATCTCTTGAGTTATGGGATGCAATGGCGCTTTAGATTTATGTCTTTTCTCCAAACACCTGTATCATACCGCGCAGAGACAGTGTGCCGTCATTAACAATCAACTGGGTGTTGCAATGACCTGCTCACAAAAAATCGTGAGCGTTTTATAACATCGTGAGTGAGTTTTGGAAACAAAACACACAATATATCGACTTTATGAATACTAACATTTATGTGTTAATGTGTGTTTTGTTGTGTTATGACAGAGACTGGTACACACAACCACCACACATACATACTCACCACGAAAATTCGCGCGCGCCCACGCGCCCGCGTGCACACACACATAAACACACACACACACACACACACACACACACACACACACACACACACACACACACACACACACACACACACACAAGCACGCGCGCAATCCTATTGAAGGTGCGCGCTTGCACAGTAACGACATCTCCATCACATATCAAGGTCCATCAAAAATATACAGTCCATCTGCTCACTCTATCTACAAATGTTCCACGGGGCACTACGCCATATGTTTAGATTTCTTTTGAGATTATCCAATTTGACTAGAAGCGTGTTCGCACGACTTTCTGCCGCTGTAGTTTATTTGCATACGTACTTACTCATCGGCATTGATGTGTAAGGCTGTCACACTTCAGTAAGTTCGTCTTTCTCTCAAACATGTATGTGACCGGGCTCTCTCTCCCGGCGATATGCACCTGGTTATACTCTTTAAATATCGTTGCCTCAGTGTACATTTCTGTTTCTGATATATGTTTGTGAATGTAAGTTATCTGAAAGAATAGTACGCAGTAGCAAAGACAACTTTCACCAATCAATGGATATGTAATTCAACCAATGGTTGTTCTTGAGCAATAACGTTTTGACGGATATTGCGTGAGATCTCCCGATTTTTGATAACTTTCAAACGCACACTCCATCTTCCGCTGTCAAAGAAACTCCCGCTTTCTGTGTATTTTATTTTACGGTGTTTTTCATTGATTGTTTTCAGGTTACTGCCTAAGTTTTTGATCAGTTCATTTACATACGATTATGCGGTGCAATATAATTATTCGTGTATGAACATCGTTCATTCTTGCTACATACATGTCAGCTTACGTCTGCAATAGTTAATAAGAAGCAGATGTTGTGCCTGAAAGACCTTTTCAAACGCACATACATTGATCAAGCAGAGACAGCGTTTTCATACATTATAAACTGTGTGTCACGATGACCTGCCCTCAATGAATGCGTATCCTGCGTGTTATGACGTCGTCGAGGAATTTGATACACGTCAAGGAATTTGACGCAGTGTGTTGTGTCGCCGTTCCGATGATTATATTTATATGATATGCAATACTCGTATTTATCACATCACATACATAAATGCACACGTATGCACACGTATGCACACACACACATATATGTCCATCTAATGTGTATTGCATTAATGATTAACATGCACAGTGGAGCCTACGCGCCATGTGGTGCATCACTTTTCGTGATCGCAGAAACCCAACATTCACCCAGTGTGTGACTATCAAACATGCGGTAAAAAGGACAGTTTAACGCTTCTTCAGACATATACATATTTGAGAATCAGAAATATTTTATTTTGACCGCAGTACTATATAATACAACAAATCATCAAAGTTTAAAAAAATAACTAAACCTGCATTGGTTGAATGTCTAGACAATATGTGCCTATACAACTTACCATAATTTCAAAATAGGGATCGATATCGCTTCATCAGACATATACATATTTCAGGATCAGAAAATGTTTATTTTGACCGCAGTACTATATAATACAACAATTCGTCAAAGTTTAAAAAATAACTAAACCGGCATAGGTTGAATGTCTAGACAATATGTTCCTATACAACTTACCATAATTTCAAAATAGGGATCGATATCGATGAATATATGGAGTAATGGCTTGAACAGTATTATGCCATAAATGGCTGTTAATGCCGGACTTACTTAATCGTATTATATTATTTGGCATTTTTGGTAGTAACGTATATTAAACTGGTTAGATATATCGTTTAACTTGTTGAAGCTTTAATGTTGTTGATCTTTCGTTTATTACGTGTTTGTTCTTGGTGATTTCAAACAAAACGTGGAATACTTACGATGTGCGCTTGCCATGGCAACCAGACCAAAGAGCAGGACACACCAAAGAAAGATCACTTCACTGCAACCAACAAACAATGTTTCCTGTAATGACATGTATGACTGCATGTATTGGCTATCGTATTTGCAACGATCCATATACTGCAACATTACCTCATGCTGGGCCACCCAAACTACTGGATGCAACGTCAGAGACATAACTATACGTTAACATTGACATTATATCGGCCAAAAACTGAACCGTGTTTGTTTAACTACCTCACATAAACTGAACAGAACAACATACCGAAATCATACTTACCTCTTCATGTTAGCCTCTGTTTACTTGCCAGCTCGTTCAGCTTACACAGCTCTAACTATTTCTAGCTGATGCAGCTTGGTATCTAGTACACTCGCCGGTCACGCATGATAGAACAATGTTGACTTGCCAGCTCGTTTATCTTACGCGGCTGTAACTAAATAAAGTTGAACTGCAGCTTGGTATCTAGTACAAGCGCTGATCATGCATGACATACCATTGCAGCAAGTAACTTGATACTAGCTTAAAACCAGCGGTTCGCAAAAAAACAAAATGTCCCCTCCATTTCTATTTGATCATCTTTGCTATAGACATATGGTTCAGATTACCGATTCTTGTGTTTTCATATATAGTGGGTAAGCCAAAGCAGCTGACAGCCCGTAAACATGCCGTGAACACTTCACTTTCCAGCGTGAAATCGCCAAACGATTATATGCCAACAAATAGACAGTTGGTTACGTCGTGAACAGAACTGGTGTGGGAGTGTCGACATCCCAAACAAAAATATTTGCAAGCCCCCCTCGTTCGGTTCGTGATATCCGAATTATTACCCAAACGTGGCATAGCAACCAGCATGACTTAAAAGTGTCCACTTGACGTGACATCACAGCAATATGTGCAACAGCTGCACCATGACGGTGGATTGAAGTCGTAGAAGCAAAGGAATCGTAGGTCGAGGTGTTGCCCTTAGATGAAGAACTGTACAATGCGTTACTGGAGAAGGCCAATCTTGTCATGTGGATGAGGTTTCAAATGTTCAGCCGCATAGGATTGCGGGCGTCTATATATTTTCTGTGGGGTTGTCCATACTCCCTCATAATATTTTTCACGACACAACCCCGACCTTTGATTTGCTCGCATATCCACCTTTGGCGATCTCTCGGATTGAAAACCCCTCGTTTTTAAGTGCATTTATAACACCATGTGTACATGGAGTAAGCGCTTTTGTCTTAGCCATTATATCTGAAAACACAAATATTTCTTCATTTCAGTGCTTTAATTACAAATACATGAGCCCATGTGAACTTTCATGATATACTTCATATCAGTGTCGACGCATCATAACAATGTGATTATAGGTGCACGAATATAATAACGTAACGTACAATTCGTACTAGTTCGACTGATATCATGTGCGAATGACTAGTTCTCAAATCAAATGCGCGTTACATGCCGCATTGTCATGCGTGATCAGCGAATGCACTAAATACCACGCTGCAGTCGCACACAAATTGAAAGAGCCAATAAGTCAATATAGAAAAATATGAAGAGTTTAGTTTGACTTCGTGTTTTTGATCTGTTTGTGTGTAGCAATAAATACAAAAATACGGTTCGGCATGTGACCGGGTGTAGCTACAGTTTTAAATTTGATGTCGAGTTATGTATCTGTGTTTTTTTTTTGCAATTAATAGCTTGCATTGTGTAAATGAGATGCTGGGGTATATTAACTGAAAAAAATAGCCGATACTTGCAATGAAACCTTTCATTATAGGGAACATTGTTTATTGGTTGCAATGAAGTGATATTTCTTTGTTGTGTCCTGTTCTTTGATCTGGTTGCTGTGACAAACGCGCATCGTAAATATTGCTCCTTATGTTTGAATCCAACAAGTAGAAACGTGTAATTATTAAAAGGACAGAGCATAAAAACATTAAAAGTTAAACGATTGTCACCGTCTAAGTAGAATTGGCATTAAAACTGACAAATTATTTTAAAAGTCTTATTAAATCCGACTTTAACAGCCGTTAATAGCGCAAACATGATGAGGCCTTTATTATACCTATTCTACAATATCGACGATTATTTCGAAATTGTGAAAAGAACAAAACAAACAAAAGAACATATCGTCCAGACATCGCATATAAATCGGTGTAATGGTATCTGATATAAGCATGACTTGTGTATTATACAGTAGTGGTCCATCTAGGAAAATATACGTGCTCTTTTTATGAAATATGTGTATTTCGGTAGCAACATATAACTTTCCCTTTGACTTCGTACCTGTGCCAGATGATATAACTAAGACGAACAATTGATTAAATATAAAATGCTCGATGAGACACCAAAGTTGATGGGATAACTGATATGCCTGGTTTGTAGTCAAGATAAACATATTAACAAATGTATTTAACACGATTTAGCACAATTGCCATCCAAGGCAAAATACCCACATGGGAAGTGGACAATGAAGCTAATGGCTTATTGTGAATCAAACAATGTTTCAAGTATGTGAATCCCGCCCTTCTGTATAAAAATGAATAAATTCTGTATAAAATTGAATAAAAGGTTAAACAGGAATTTACCACGAACTTAGTACTAAGTAGTGCATTGCTTGCTGACAGATCAGAACAGATTATATCAGTTGCAACTTCTTTACCCGGTATCTTTTTGGCTGGGGAGTCCATCTTAGAGAACATATGGTGAGATTGTTCAGGACAATGGAATTGGCTTCAACACGTTCAACACATCAGAATAGAGTCCTGTATCACTACATTGAGGATTCGAATATATACTATATATATATACCTACTGCATTTTTTTTTAATTTATAATGATCGCCCTCTAGCGACTGCATATACGATATTCTGGGTCGTGTCTTTTAAGTGATGCCATCTAACGGTAACACTAACGAACATTCAAACCACATTTTTGCACACAATTATCGTCGGGTTCATTCGGTATTACCGTGAATTTCAATCGCATCAAACATTTCATATACGCCATATCGGATCCTCTGTTTCTGTAATGGTGAAGGCTGCCGATGGCAGCCGAACCACTGAGAGTAAGTAAATGTTCTTGATTCTACCAGAGAAAGGTAAGAGTTACGATCAGGCAGTTGCATTCGTTGAAACGTTTATTTATTGTCACAAGTACATCGGCATCCATTTACGATCGTACATTTGAATCCAGTTTGTATTAATTATTCCTTTTTGTGATGTGCAACAGCTCTGTCGGCCAACCTATAAAATAATATTTCGTATTTAGAATTGCCTTCGAAAAAGCACACCTTAGTACATGGCACCCACCTTTTAAAATGCCGTTACAACATGAGGGAAAAAATTGCTATCGGTGAGTTTTACCTTAACAAGGTTTAACAAGATTTAACAAGATTTAACACGATTGCCATTCAGGAGAAAGACCCAGAGGGACAGTGGACAAGAAAACCATTGGCTTATGTAGGGTCCATGTTTTATCTATGTGTACCCCGCCCTCTTGAGATTTGTGTCAACCTTGGTTTTAAGCATATTCACGCTGCTAGCAGTTACACACTCTGAAGATAATTTGTTCCATTCATTTATTTTATTCAAACACTTAATGTCAATGTATATTTTAAAATAAACAATGTCATGCTTCGTTTGAAAATATTCAAAAGAAATGCATGTCTTATTCTGAACTGGGTATTGGAGCAATCCAGTAAGGAATGTTTGTCATGTTCACGTGAAGTTGTATGATTGCCACTGTAACTTACGTTCTAGGTTTTTAGGTTTTTCTCCGTTGTCGCCGACTTTTCCTTCGTGGCCACCGACTTTTCCTATGTTGCCACCGACGTCACGACAATTGTGTTGGCAATCTGTCTTGGATGGACAATTGTTACGGTTTCCGCCGCAACCGCCGTATATGAACGGGAAACATTTCTGCATACTCGCGTCGTAATGATATCTGGGGATTCTTGCCCGACAAGGGCCACGATCCATAGTTAGTAGGCAGTTTACATCTCCTAAAAGACAGCATAATTAATATAATTATATTTCATCAAGGATTTTATTTTTTATGATGAGCTGTATTGGTTATACTCGGGATTTCAACAATATGTATATTAAGTAATATACGGAACGTCTAAACTACTATACTGTGAAGTCCCGAACAAACCTTACTTTCAGAATCAGTTTTATGATTCGCTCGATTTTTATTGTCGCACTTAAAGCAGATTAATATGGCTGGTCAGAACACTGGTCGCATGTCTTAGTGTTAATCTTCAGACTAAATAAACCATCGTGCATAAAATGTCGTATTTCACTTCAAATGACCGAAACAATACAAAAAGATAAAATATATTAAAAACGGAACAAGTTGTTTTCCATTTAAAAATTTGTGGAATTTGATAAAGTATAAATAATTTGTTTTTATTGTCGAAGAACAAGGCCTCCTATAAGGAATGTCTTTGATGTTCATGTCCGATCAATACTTAGTAGGCGGTCAGCATTCCCTGAAAGACAGCCCCATTATAAGTATTGTATTTATTGTACTTCCCGCAATATTATTTCGTCAAGGTTTATAATTTACTTTGTGTGCTGTCAGCATTCCATGAATAAAGCCAGATTATTAGATATATACATTTATTGTACTCACTTTCAACAGTATTTCTTCAATCGTTTTAAATTAGTAATTATCTGGATTGATTACACTTCACTGTCTACATTAAAAAGTGTACATTTTCGAAACAAGTTTATTATTAAGATAAATGTCATGACACTTATGATACAATGTACAACAACTGGTTATAAACAGTATTTTACCGGTCGCATTTCACCCGGTTGACCTTCAGACTGAATAAATAGTCGTCTACGTCCCGTGGTTTGCATGACGTACTTTTTCAGTTCAAACAATGACAGCTAAGAATTTACATTTATTAGGTTTATAAAATATATCCGTTTATTCCGTTGTTTCCCCACTATTAAAAAATATATTGAATTTGCAAACAGAATGAATAATTGGTCTGATAAAAAATATACTAATATATATTTCTGGCAGAGGCATTAATCGGAGACCGAACAGCCGTTTTCCTTGTTATGCATCATTCGAAACATGGGTTCCTAACTAATATTTTATGTTTTTAGAAGAAATTACTAATTTGGTAAACGGTGGTAATCTCCTGCGGATGTTGTCTACTTAGATGTTTAGAAAGATTTCAGTATAAGGCCACCTCAAATATTGATGTTTAAACTAAGAGAAATGGAATAGGCGATGGTGTAGTCAACTGAATAGAAACAAAGCTGGCAGACAGGTTTGAGTGGAGTACACAGTGACCAGTATTAGGACCTATTATGTTTAATATATGTAAATTATTTGGAAGGTGATATATGAAGCAAAGTACTGATATTCGTGGACGATACAAAATTATCTAGAAAGGTTAAGTGATACGGTAATCTATCAACTTTACAATATAAACCAGACAAATTGGCCAAATAGTAAAAAAAATAGCAGATGTTACTCAGTTAACTTTGGAAAATGTAAATGTTTACATACATGACGAGCACACATGCCTGTCTTATTTGCGAAGTGGAATTGATATTACTCACTCGGTAGTCTTTACCAGTATCCCGCAACGCAATCCATTTGTTGCAAGTAAAGTATTTTACGTGGGAAATGCAGTTATCTTTTCTTACAACAACATTTCTTACTCCGACCTGTGTTTCTCTGGCTGGATTCCATCCACGGGCTAGCTCTGTGATATCTGGAGCTGGATCTCCACTCATTGAGTGTCTACTAGCGTGTCTCCAACGCCGCCTCTCCCGCATCACGTCTTGTCTCCTGGAGCCTGGAACTGGTTCACCATTCCTTCTCGGTGAACGTACGTGCGTGACCCCCAAACGTCAACCGTTGGTAGGATGACCAATATCAGCATGCATGGTAGCATCGTCTAACTGAACACATATCATAATATATTTTTCTTTCTCTTGAAATGTTGGTGTGGTTTCGACACCAATATTAATCGGACACGCACGCTTGCACGTACACTTATACGCACGCACGCACGCACGCACGCACGCACGCATACACGCACACACACAAACATATATGCTCTCACACACATACGCGCGCACGCACATTCACACTCACACTCAAACACACACGCACGCACACGCACGCACGCACGCACACACACACACAATTGGCTTATCCAGGATTTACTGAATTGCCACATACATGGTAACCTAGTACTTGTGTGGTCCTTATTATTACGGTTCTATACATCATTCTGTCTTCAAGCTAAATACAGTTAAGCACACATTCTAGAATATATAGATACTACTGTGTATAACAGTAGAAATACATATTAGGCTATATCCAAAATACATGAAATCTTAAATGTTTAGACGCAATCATTCTTGTTGAAAAATGTAACAGTCTAGCATCTATTTAAAAACGGTAATAAAACGCTTATTCATATTTATATATGTCCATGTATTAACATGGAACTCTTACGATGAGCACATAATCACAGCCAATAGGCTTGCCACATTAGTAAATATGGAACAAAAATTATGGCGTCGCCGTTGTCAATGATGTTGTTGTGGGATAGTGATGACACGCCTACTTACGAAATGATAATTCTTCCTTCGTAATTTATAATTAACTCTATGTTTATATTTTATACGAAGGATCATATGAAATCCACCAACCATCGTTTTTTTCAAGTCTCGCAATTCGTGTATAAAATGAGTAACTTACCTTATCGGAAGACCCTGAGGAACTTTATACCAAAATGGGGATTTCATCTTCATATATCCTAAATGAACAGCTATTCGATTTGACCGTCGCGACGTAATGACGTAATAGGCGCGTGGCTACGTAGAAAACTTGTATAGTCATGCTTCCTTCGAGAGCATTTTTATAGGATGATATTCTAGTAGTTAACAATAATAACAAAAATAATAATAACAACAACAGGTGATAATAATGGTTTGCCCTAATAAAAATGTGTGGTCTTATATAGCGCAGACATCTGCCTCGTAGCGTTTACTCCCTTCACAGGGGTATATAATACTATATACCTTAATGTAGCGGATCTATATCTCTGACTTAGTCCATGTAGCTGCACTTGTTAGACCTCGCAAATACAGCTACATGAGTGAGTTGAGACAGCAGCACAAGCCTGCGCACCTCCGACTATCCCGCCTTAATTGCAGCCACACGTGGGAATTCCTGACAACTTGTCGCAGTGGGTGGATGTCCAACATATCTGCCTCTTGTAACTTTGCTTGGTGCATCCCCAGTCAGCAGGACGTCGGGTATCTAGGTGTGGGAAAACTGCCTGACCCACACTCAGACGGCTGCCTGACTACATATGTATATAGCCTGGTACGCGGTCAACACACCTGTCCGCTTCCGTCATCCGCACTAGGCATACGTCGTGCGTAATCCATCGGACGCCGTAGAAAAACAACGAAAAACAAGGCAAAAAAGACCACAGACGACTGATGGCGGGTGTGGATTACGGAAGTGGACAATATTGAATACGATTTTTAAATATTCTACTCCAAGGCAAGTGCCCAGATGGCATTTGGACAAGGAGGTAATTGGCTTACTGAGAGTCCTAAATGTTTTCATCTATGTGTAACTCGCCTTCATGAGATACGCATTTAAACAATATGTAGATAATGTGTTCCATTCATGTATTATCCTCTGTGAGAACGAGTACTTTCTTATATCCATTAAACACTGATCCATCACCAATGCTACTTCATGTCATCTGGTTCTATTATCTTTCTTGAGTGAGAAAAACATTTCTATCACTATTTGCATACCCATTGAATATCCCATAGACTTCAGTTTGATATCATAACCTCCTTGTCTCTAGGGTTGTTAAGCCACATTCTCTCAGGCGTTCTTCATAACTAAGACCTCTCAGTTCTGGAATTATTTTCTCCCCTGTATTTTCTCAAGCGTATATATATATATATATATATATATATATATATATATATATATATATATATATATATATATATATATATATATATATATATATATATATATATATATATATATATATATATATATCTTTATAACAATATGGTATCCGATATGCATACAGTAACCTTATAACGATATGGTATCCGATATACATACATTATTATATATATTAGGCATAACTATTGCTTTATGCAGAGGTATAATTAGCTCTAATCAAACCAAGAATTTTACTACCCTTTGAAGCTGTAAAATCACACTGGTTTGAAACTTTCATATAAGTACTTATTATTATTCCTAAGTCCTTTTCTTATAAAGTGGTACCTAGAACAGTATATCTCATGTTATTGTTTACACCAAAGTTCCCATGTCATGTGCGTAGGCATTTACATTTCCCAAAATTGAATAACATATCATTTAGCTAATGTCTCTATATCGTTTTGTAAATGTTGTTCATTTCCGTCATTTTTGACCTTTCTAAGCACGTGTGTGTCATTCGCAAATCCCAGTACGTTGCTTGTTATATTATCATCCAAGTCATTAATATTTATAAAAAATAAAGTTCCTAATACTGATCTTTGCCAGTTTTAAACCTCCACATCTACTACAACAGGCGGTCTTCTGTCACCCAGTCGATTATACCATTCCTATACCTTGGGCTTTTAATTTAAATAGTAATCTTTGATTTGTCACAATGTCGAAACCTTTCTGAACATAATTTTTCGAACCCTTTTAAATAATGGTATAATGTTTGTTTCTTTCCTTTGAAAAGGAACCACTCCCTCTTTTAATGAAAAGTTGAACATTCACTGTTTCCGATATATTATTTTGCGGAATTCCATCCACTCCAGGTGATTTATTATCTTCCATTGCCTCTATTTTCTTAGCTACCATTTATGAAGTTACAAATAACTGTCCTAAATAATCCGATTTTGCCTCCTGACATTTTGCATTTTTTTATTACATGCTAATTTTTTTATAGCTTCTTTTAGATTTTCAAATGTCAGCCGTAGCTGCCTGAAGTGCCTCTGTAATTTGTGTAGTCTTCATCCTTTCTAGTGCGCCTATAAACCATCCACATAGTTTGTTTCTACGCTATTTTTCTTATAGCTTCTTTTGACAAGTGTTTCTTTCTATATCGTTTTCTTTGTTTTTTCAAGGGAACAAACTGTTCAATGATACTCTCACTTTCATATGTTAGAATGCTCCAACATGTAATTGCTGACGTATTCCTGAACATGCTAATTTATTTTATACCTTTAGTTACTCATATCTTTATATTTACTTTTGTGGAAATTTATCCGGTATTTGTCTATTTTTATTTTCTGATTTTATTTTAATGTCAAAATGTATTTGATTGCGATCACTGTTGCCCAATGGTTGGTGTATTTTGACACTGTCCACTAATTAATGTTGTGAAGACAACACTTTATCTAATGCATTCTCTCACCTAGTTGGTTCTAGCACGTGTTGAATAAGGAAGTTATTATGTATGTAAAATAGAAACATTTGATCCTCACCCCCTGTACTCACTAGAGAATGTTGTTGTATGTGTATGTGGCTAAAATATCCCATTCCGATACATTCCCCTTTACTCACTTCCTACATAGCATATTGTTTTTTTTGTTATCCTCTTCGTTTATGTTTGGATTTCCGTAAACTAATCCAATAGTTAATGTTAAATTTCCGTAACTATATTGCACAAAACAGCTTCATCGCAAACTGTTTCCCTTTCTAATTTTCCTTCGCAAGCCTGAATAGATTATTTAATATATAAAATAACTCTCATTCCCATTCTTCCTATTCGATATCTCCTAAACATTACGTATCCCGTCAGTCCTAATTCAGCATCTGCAATGTTTTTGTTGGCCGGTGATTCGGTTATACCAATATCTTCAACCATAATGTTTTCGGTTTTTCTTATTTACTATGCTCTTTGTATTTAAGCACTACCAAAACTATTATTGATGCTACTCATGCTAATGTCGACTGTTGCTTCTGTCGAATTTTCCTGAGAGTTCATCCTCAAACACTGATACACCTTTTTCACTTAGATGAAGCCCATACATCACGAACAAAATAATAAAAACCCTGTCCAAAAAACATCCCCACAAATCCAACTCCCTCCATACATAGCTGCTGAACTAGTACAATTACTGGTAAAATCCATGAGATAATGATCTGCTCAACCGTGTCTGCTTAAGTGTTCTCACTAACTGCCTCTATCTATTAACTATGGCAGTTTTACCCTCCCTGTCTGAGTTATTAGTGTCTACTAGAATGTACTAGAATATATCCTCCGTTGCCTCGACCCATGATTTTCTCCACCGTTTCTGTGATAGCCTTGTTTTTGCACCTGAAACTAAAACTACCACGTCGTCCCGTTTGATCTATCAGCAACTATGGAATCCCCCCCAAAAAAAAACATTGCATTCCTCCTCACCTCTTCTATCACAACCTCAGAATAGCTATTCCGTTCCCCTTCAAATCATAGCCATCAACTGTTGTTGGACGCCGATAAAGTTTGATGAAGGTGCTCGAGAGCTCATCACACACGTTCCATGTCTGCCACGCAGATTTCTTGCCTGTGTCACGAAAGGCAGAGCCAACGTCGCAACTACTGACCACGTGGAACAATGGGATTCCACTGTCTCAGTCCTAATGCCGGCATTACCTCATGCACGGGAGTCCATCGACGGTTTGCTTCTTGGCCGAAGGCAACCAACATTGCCTCAAGGCCAGTTGCCATCGGGGATGACAAGACGAATGGTAATGATTACCGCGTCGGTGTGTTCGCGAATTGCCTCGCTGCTCTCCATTGCTGCATGTCTGAGTATACGAATACACCTCTTCACCTCTTCTAGGGAGATTATCTGGTTGCTAATTTCGTCGTCTCGCGTTGTCACGATCATTGTGCTTACCGTACGTGATTCCTATATATTTTTTAACGATTGTGGAAAGGCTCAGTCTTGTTTTTTTTAATCTTGCAGGAAGCGTCACCAGTTTTCGGTGTCGGTGGTTCACGCCACTCTCATTGTTACATCAGCCTGGACTGCCGGTACACATCAAACCCAACAGTGGCGCTCATTGTACTATGTACGAATATCACCGGTTTTTATGTACATATATACGCGTGTTTAATGTTTAAACGTTGATTGTCCGGTATGATGGTTCAATGCGGTAGTTGTAGACGTTCTTAGCGTTTCACATTGTACATAGGCTTTATTGCATATTGATACATACAGTTTGTACCTATGTGTTGAGTACAGTTCCCGAAAAGTGTTATGAAATACACCACTTGGCAGATTTGTAATTGAACATACAATCAGTTTTGGTGCTCAGAGCTCACTGAACTTCACACAGCCCAGTTGTAATAAAGCTTTCCGGATCGCCTAGTTACCGATACAATGGTATAATGAATAGTTCCTACAAAGGGAGGTAATCGGAGGGCTTTGGATTATTGGGGACACTCCTTCCTTTAGCTCAGACATCTTAATTGCAAATAAAGAGTTTTCACCTAAAATATCACGGTTATTGAAAGGTACGGTAGGTGTTCGTAAAAAAATGTTTTTATTATAAAATCGTGTTATTTAGTGTAAATTATATATACTTATGCCGACCGGCCAAACGTGTCGAAATGAAGAAGACGCAATTTTTTAATCGACGCTTCGACGCTTACAACACTCGACGTCGCTGGTCAGTGACCTTCCCGAACACCCTTTCGGCAAGTTCCGAGAAGGTGGCGACCCGAGGAGGCGGAGCTTGTATTATGTCAGCGCCTGTCACTGATACGCAACATGGCTTCCATAGTAACAGATGGTTCGTCAACGGAGTTAGAGGTACGTTATATCACAAATTGTCTTAAATATTCCGTTTGTCACTGTGTCTGAGAAATTACATTCGTTTGAGATTTGTTTCATTTCAATGATTGTTATCAACCAGCCGTGTCCGGCAAAAAACATTGTATATTATTCGTACATTTGATTTGTCCGATTATAATTTATGTTCGTCTCGAGTGTGCCGTTGCCTAATACATATATCGTATTACTAGCGTAATTAGGGGCCTACATGTAATCATCTAATACCAGAAAAGACGTATGTGTAAGGCATGTTTCGTGTATACGGTCTATCGGTTAAAACATATATAATAATTGTTTACATGTCGTAATAGTTTTTTGAAGTTGTTGACATCATTCCGATTTCGCGGAATAAGGCTGGCGATTATTTAGCGTATAACTGTTATAAAATAAAAGTAAATAAGACAGCACATTTTATTTTCTTGACTGCCACGATCTTCTGTGAAAACTGTTGCATTTGTGTGTCCCACCACGGTAAACTTGTCCTTGTTTATAATGTAGCAAACAATGTCAATAATTGTGTTCTAAAGTGGTGATAAAATGTATGTCATAAACTGTATTGGTTATAAACGTAAATTTAGCAACATCACATCCTTTCACCCACAGCGTTTCTATGGAGGAAAGAAATGCAGGAAGAGAAAAGGGTGGCATGAAAAGAACGGGTGCATGAAGAGGAATCGGTGCAAACAGAGGGCAGAGTTCGAGAAGAATGGGTGGCAGGAGGCGTCGACGTGGCAGAGCAAGTCTAGTTACACTGAACAGAGAAGACTGTGCACGCATGAGGAAACAGAGAAGCCAGACAAAGGAGAGACTACAGGTAAAATTGTATTTATATGGAATTACACAATTATAACAAAAATGCAGCTGATAAAAGTCTCTATATTATTGTTTAGCCTCATTTGTGGTATTTTTATGCATGCAATAAACTGCATTGACATAAATTATGTAAAATTAATTATAAAGTGTAATAACTGAAAATTATATGTACCCAGTATAACTTAATTTTTACTTCATTACCCTAATTAACCATAATTAAGGATTTCATTCATTAGCATAACATATTACAAGTACATCTAACAAGATGGGAGAAAGATGCTTTAAAATTATTAAATGAAGTTAAGTGTCATTATGTTGAATGAATTGTACAGTATTACTGTGACATGGATCTAGCACAATGCATTCTATATGTACTGGTATACATAATTATGAACTACATGACACCTATTTGATAAATATCTACGTGATAGATGTAGCAACATTACATTGACCGAACTTAAGCTGTCTGTATTGTACAAAGGTTAAGGGAGATGGAGATCATTTACATGATGTGGACCCCTGCATAACATTAATTTGTTATTTTAACAACACTACATGACATATGTATGTCACATATATGACAAATGCATATTTTATAATATAATGCATATAATTACAGCCCCAATCACTCAGTGATAGGTAGTAATATTATTAGTCAATATAATTATGCAAGAAAATACAGGAAACAATATGTAGAATAGTTGTCACATAGTTTACAAAAAATTAAAACAATTTTTTATTATAATATACATACAACATCAATGGTGATGATTTCATGTGTTGATCAACATTTAAATTTCTAGGCCAAATATAATAGACAATAATAAGTGCATATAGTATGCCTGCAACTGTTTGCAACATCAGCAATACCTGTGTGTCGTGTACTTGAAAGAATATGCAGATATGCCAAGTGTACCGCTTTGTAAGTAGAACAGCTTTTCCAGCATTTTTACAACCTGCTTTCAAGCCAAAATGTACTAGCAACAAAATGTAATAGCAAACCACAAACAAATGTGTTTACTCATTTTTAATCCAGATGTACCTGCACACTATCATTTCACTTTGAAAAGCACCAGAATGAAGTACACTGAGCGAGGCCCCCAGCATCCGATTTTCACATACCACCCAAAAATCATGGAAACCAGTACATTCACCATTTTTAGAGCAATTTTACTTTGTGGCACCTCTTCTTCGTCATCCTTTCAGGCTGACATCAGTGGCTTGACTGAGCAGGAGGCAAAAGTGTTGCTTCTGCAGATGGCCGAGAGGGAGCCAGGCCTCTTATTCGATATTATGAGGCAAAATACACCAAGAACAGCGGGAAGTGCGGTTGCTCCAAATTGGTCATTATCAAGAAATGACCAGTGATGTCGAACGATTATGCTGCAACATGCAGCCTGACAAATGTTTCAGCCTTCGACCTGTAAGTAATACAAGAAGGTGTGTGGCAGCAGTCTCAATCTCCTAACCACCTGTTTTTGGGGCCAACTTCCCATGTCCCATCTGTTTGTGGGTCCAACCTTTTACCCAAATTCCCACCTCCCACCATTTTTGTCTTTCTACAAATCAGTTTAGTAACAGGGTTGGAATCATTATAATGATAAAGAAATTATAATGATTGTGCTAATTACATAATTATAACAAAAATAATCGATTTTCAATTCACATGATGATAATTAATCCGTGATGAAAAATAATGATCATCATGCCATCAGGTTATTTAATTATGTTGTCACCATTCAGGAAGAAATACCAGATTCCACGAGTTTCTCCAGGCTTTTTGATGTTTCAATGAGTTTCACCATGGAGTATACATAGTAGGATACACTGACACTCAGTCACTGCTAAATACCTAAAATTTCCCATGAAGCATACTTTGAAGCATACTTTTAATTAAATTCCCTACACAACTGTTTTGTACACAAGCCTATGAAGAAATGCTCAACAGGCTTGCCATTGAAACCATTCACTCACTGGTGATCAAGTAATGGTTAAGGGTTACACACTTATAGCAGTGGACCAACATGAATACTGACCAGCACTAAACAGATTGTCTTCAACATTTGTATCACTAAATCTAAATCAATCATTGCAGCTCCCTGCATTTTCATGCTGGACAGTGCTTGAACAAACACAAACACCTTATTATACCAACTTTCTTACATAATGTACATCATTTACATCAACTGTCAAGCATCGCTCTTTCTTTGATTGTGTTTTGTTAAGCCATCATGTCTACTACAAAGTTGTCCATGCTGCAACATGGTTTGATATGTGATTGGTAAGGAAAATGATAACGAAGAATTATAAATTATACATATACCTAGTGATAATACAAATTATGATGATAATACAAATTATAACAATCACACTGATCACAATGAACACTCTTAATGACTCTGACCCTGTTTAGTAGCAATATGTCTCTGGCACAGAATATGCTGTTGAGTGTTTGACCTATATCTTACTTTCGTATCAACATTATTTGCAACTGTTACAACAAATCAGACTTACAATGAATATAATATTATCAAATAATATATAATATATATGGCATCTTGTGGTGGTACAGTTATTATGTATATATGTATGTATTCGTGTAACCACACATGCATAATCACCTGCCATTTTATGCAAACAGTACAGTTAAAATGCCTAAAATTTTATGATAATTATACATTTTCTACAGGAAATGGATTTACTGGTACTCGACCCTACAGTATTGACAAGCATCATATCTTCCTCTGTCATGCCTGTAGGCATATTGGAATGGGTCAAGATTGTCCTGAACGTCTAACCTCAGTTTACAAGCCACTAAGCATTCCAAACATTTCATAACAATTGATGTAAATGCAACTGGTCTGTAATCATTGTTTTCTTTTTGGCAAATTATCTTTGGTACAGAAGTAATATATGAGGTTTTCCAAAGTATTGGTACCCTGTGGCTCTCGGCCGAAAGTTGGAATATGGGGCACCAAGCCGGTGCCAGCTCCTCAGCAAATGTTTTCAATAAAAAAGCTGGAATGCCATCAGGACCAGTTGCTTTTCTACTACATACATGTTTGAAGACTTTAGTAACAACATCTACATCAATTTCGAGCCTATCAGCATTACTGACAAACACATCGAGCACAGAATTACATCTACTGGAAGAGTCCTGAGTATCAAAACGTCTGTAAAAATCATTCATTTCACCATCGAAAGCCTGTTCGTTTGTATTTCTAGTTCTTCGCATCTATAATACAAGCTCAAAAAATACTAAAACCAAATCAAACAATAAAGAAACATGATTACAGATCACCAAAGTGTTTGGTCACCTTTACTTTTTTGTTAGTGACAGCCACTTTCAAAGCTGACTCAACCACTTGTCTAAGCCAGCTAAATGCCATGTCTAAACTAGAGTGGGTTGACGGCTCCAGTGATATGTTTATTAAATCAATAAATGTTATCACTTAATATTGTGTAAAAATATCATTATTTTTTAATCATAAACATTTATTGTGCTCAAGTATCAGTGAAAATGTGCAAGAATGTACCTTTGTGTTTAATATATGGTATTTGAATAACACAATGTTGTTACTATATTTCTCTGTGACTTTCTTAGGCAATTTGGTGACTTTATTTTCATTACTTTTTTATGTAGCTTTATTTCCACGCACTATCCCTACATGTATATCAACATAGACAAATATTTTGTTGTATCTGTAACATACCTTAATCTTTCATTAAATAACTATTTTATTTGCATATTTCATGCCCCATGTTACAGTGGCCTACTTTCCATTTAGTGATGTGTCAGTTCTTTCCCACCATAATTTATTCAAGCATGAGCATAAAATAGGGCCACACTTAAATGCCTTGCATTTCTTGGACAATGACAAATGTACGTAATTTCGTTGAAGTGTTTTGTGAAAGTGAAATGTTTTGCTGACATATTAGACATAGAATAACTGGCAAGATAAAATGTGCATAGCCTTAGTGTCTGATAACTACTTAGTGTACATTATTCATCAGGTATTTTGTGTAACAAAATGTGAATCCGAAAAGTGGGGGGTAGAAGGGATAGAAGGGAGTAGAGAAGAAGAAGACCGATATGGGAGGACTGCGTGAAGATAGATATAGTGGGAGGGGAATGGAGAATAAGGGATAGATGGGAGTGGAGACAATTGGTGGAGACGATAGTAAAATGGGACTAGTTATGAAGAAGGGGGAAAATAAATCATTAAGTTAATGATTTATTTTCCCCGATACTGGTTAATGATTAATTTCCGATACTGGTTAATGATTAACCAGTATCGGTGCCAGCCTCACCCGGACTACAGGGAAAAAGAGGAGAGCAACAACAATAACTAGTCTAAGCACATGGGTGAGCTTTTGCTACACTAAACCTATGCCATGGATATTATCAACATGCCACATATGCAATATGCATGCACTATATTTTATGTGGGTGTGTGCGTGCGCACGGTACAACAAATCAAATGGTGTCCTCGACTCAACTGATGTGTCAGGTACTCGTAGTCATACTCAATGACAATGTACACAGAATGTATGAGTACATATGTGTACTTTTCAATATATACTGTGAAAACTAATTTATTTGTAGTTAAACCTGAATTTTTTTGAAAACACCACATGCGACATAGCCATAGCCTAGGGCCGGGGCTCCGGGTATCGATCCGATGCCGATACTCGCTCTAGGCATAGGAGAGTAATAATAAGAAAATGTACTAACGTGTCGAATATAATGTCTGCCAGTTCACTGTCTTTCATATTTAGGACAGTCTTCAGGCGATCCCAACGTCCCTTTAGGTTTTTCAGTGTCACTCGTGTTGCCAATATCGCATTATCCAACTCGTTTTTCCCCCGTCATCGTCGCGGAACGCAACGGTGCACGCACAACCCGCCTGTCACTGTCAGCCATGTTGCCCGAATGTCAACAAACTCTGAGCAAGTCGGCGGTGCGCGCGTGATCACGTGATGCATCTCATTAACGTTCGGCAAAGCAAGCGTCGCCTAGCTCCGCCCCTGTGGTTTCGCGCCATAAACATTATTCGCAACTTTTTGTAACGAAACAGTAAAAATGCAAACACATGTACTTGGCTTATTAAACGTATTTTGGCAGGCAGCATCATTTACAAATGTTTATTCTAGTACCAAGAACATTATATTATTAAATGAGCAACAAATACAGTACTTTTAATTAATTCCAATTCACTTAGAAATACATAACTAAGGCAATAGCATTTGCATACGACCCCAGCTTGTTACAATCCTGCAAGTACACAACACACAAGTAGTCTTAGAAATCAAATACTTTAAAATTGTTATACAATATAAACCCGTAAATATGGAACGGCTCTTCCCATGCGATATTCGGTTGCCAGTGTTACGCATAGAAGCAAATCTTCAGTCAACGTGTTTTCTTTTATGTTTTATTTAAATGCAGTAAAATTGTCCGTCAAATATATTGAAACTAGTACATTTCAAAACGTAAAGCACAACTTTGTCCACATACTATGGCGCACAATTACATGCTTAACGGGTGAAGCGTTTGTTCCAATAACAACTTATAACTTTTAACATCACAAAGATAATATTGTCCAGTTGTTGGAAACAAACACAACTAATTGCGATTTTTATAATGTGCCTTCTTTACTTTCACAAGACATCGGCATCCAATTGTATTATCGGAGTAGTTCATTAATGCTTCCATTTGAGATGCGCAACAGCTTTTACTTTCGTCGGCCTACCTGAAACATAATATTTCGTATTTACAGTAGACTTAAAAAAAACATATTAATACGTACAATTTTGGCACCTGTCAATGCAAACTGTCTAATAATATGCATAGACAAAGTCCACATATGTGCTTTACTTATTTGTAATTAAACATTCTCCCTTTCAATAAGCTGACAGTAAGTGTGATTTCAGTAGGCTAGCTATAACAGAACACACATTTTCAAATAAACTATATGTGTGGCTCCCGTCAAGATATTCAACCAGGTAATGTCTCACGTACACATCGCATGGTGCTAGTAGACTGTAATACATGTATACGCGTTTACATATTTGTCATGTATATTTGTGCTAACGACACCTGCATATCGACGCATTATAAAGGAGGTTATACCACAAACAGAAGATACAGAACATATTGGATTCATCCAGCAGTCATCATCATACTAAAACCGTATTAACTGTCTCGTACATCTAATTGGAAAGGGCATCGAATGATATGGCTAATTAGGAGAGCTATCACATATAAGGGGAAACAGCTAATTGTACCCCAGTACAAATAGTTGAATAGGGGATAACATGCTATTGAGTAGTACTGATGCATATCCATGGTATATCCCGTGGAACAAGGCGAGTGTACCAACTTGTCTCCTTTGTGCTAGTCTTTGTATGGCATTCCTGCTCAGGTAAGCCTCAGGCATAGCTATGATGTTGACAGTTCGTCTCTGGATGGCATAAGGTCTGCCTAGTGATGTTTCGGAAGGCTGTCATCCATATATATGAGACATATTCCATCTTTGATCTCACCATTAGGTCCGTTAGTTGTAACTCCAAAATTGGTAGCTAAGAAAATAAAGGCAATGAAGGATAACAAATCACCGGGAGTGGATGGGATTCCTCCAAAATTACTAATGGAAACAGTAGAACAAATCAGTATACCACTTGCAAGAGTATTTAACTTGTCATTAAAAGAGGGAGTTGTTCCGTTTGAATGGAAAGAAGCAAACATCATACCATTATTTAAAAAGGGTTCGAGAAATAAGTCAGAAAATTACAGACCAGTGAGTTTAACGTCAGTGATTTGTAAATTATTAGAAAGGTTAATTAAAGACCATATGGTGGAATTCCTCGTGAAGCATAAATTATGAAATTAATCTCAACATGGATTCCTTAAAGCGAGGTCATGCTTAACAAATATGTTATGTTTTTTGGAAGAAATCACTAAGTGGATAGACGTGGGATCGCCAGTAGATATTATCTACTTAGATGTTCAGAAAGCTTTTGACAAAGTGCCACATCAAAGATTTCTACTTAAATTAAAAGCCCATGGTATCGGGGGTAGCATAACTGACTGGATAGAACAATGGCTGACTGACAGAAGAAAACGAGTTGTAGTAGATGGAGAAGTTTCAAATTGGAAATCGGTTTTGAGTGGGGTACCTCAAGGATCAGTATTAGGACCTATATTATTCTTAATATATATCAATGACTTGGACGACAGTATAA
>BSQZ01000122.1:735000-852500 GCA_033239005.1 Lamellibrachia satsuma | reverse complement strand
GATCAACCGCTAGTTACTAAACGATAAAATACCTCGATGATCATGCCACGTAATTGTGCGACGCACGAAGTTGGAACAGTCAACGATATATTGTTGAGTTGCTTATTTCCGTGCACCTTGTCATTTACAATAATATAGTGGACATTCCAAACTATGTTAACCTAAAACTTTTACACTGAATGATTACATGACATCCACTGCCAATCTCTGACCCAAGCCAAGGCCAAGGTAAATACGGAAATAAAAAATGTTGTGCATTTTTGTGTGTGAAATTTTCAGAGTGGGCATTTTGTGGACATGCAAAATTTTGATTGTTGTGGGTTGACCATATAGTGACCAGCAGAACTCAAGTGTATCCGTCCATAGCACAAGTGTGTCCGTCCAACGCACAAGTGTGTCCAAAGCACAATCTTTCATTGATTCTACTAATGTTAAGTGCATATCTGAATTGTGTTGGCCAGCAAAAATGCTGTGATACTAATGCATGCACACATGACATAAACACAACACGTGCGTATCTATTTTTTGTGCAGCACGACATTGGTGGGCTGAAATCGGATGTCCACTCCAAAATAAATTGTACACATCAATAAAAAAAATGGAAAATTACATAACCACATTCTATTTTAATGAAACTTGTTGCTTTATGTTACCACGGGACAAAGAGGCATTTAATGCATATCCCTTAAAATAAATAAGGAAAACGGTCTTGAAATAAACACTTGTCTAAAGAAGCTATTAGAAAAATTACGCACAGGCAAACTACGAAATTAGACAATCTAAAAGAAGCTATGAACACAAATTTAAATGAAACAAACAATGACAGCAATAGCTTTTGTTTATACATGCATCAGGGGTAAACAAAACGTACTAGACATGGTTGGACCACTAGAGACAATGCTGGAAATATAATATCAAAAGGTTTTTTAATGACGAAAGACCCTTCAGTGTTTACCATAGAGGATATTAGTTTATTACAAGTTCCATATGCTAAATTTCAGGAGGCTAAATCGGACTATTTAGGGCAGTTAATAGTAACTTCAGAAATGGTAGCTAATAAAATAAAGGCAATGAAGGACAATAAATCACTTGGAGTGGGTGGAATTCCCTCAACACTACTAATGGAAACAGTATAACTAATTAGTATACCACTTGCAAGAGTGTTCAACTTGTCATTAAAAAAGGGAGTAGTTCCTTTTGAATGGAAAAAGGCGAACATCATACCATTATTAAAAAATGGCTCGAGAAATAAGTCAGATAATTACAGACCAGTGAGTTTAACATAAGTGATTTGTAATTAATAGAAAGGTTACTTAAAAACAATATCGTGGACTTCCTTGTTAGGCATAACTTATTATTTTTTTGGAAGAAATCAATAAGTGGATAGACGTGGGATCACTAGTAAATATTATAAACTTAGATTTTTAGAAAGCTTTTGACAAAGTGCCACATCAAATATTACATAAATTAAAAGCCCATGGTATCGGGAAAGGCGTAAATGACTGGACAGAACAATGGCTGACTGGCAGAAGACAGCGAATTGTAGTAGATGTAGGGAGGTTTCAAACCTGGTAATCAGTTTTGAGTGGGGCAGCACAAGGATCAGTATTAGGACCTTTATTAGTTTTAATATATATCAATGACTTGAACGACAATATAACAAGTAACGTACTGACATATGCAGATGACACAAAAGTGTTTAGATAGGTTAACAATGATGGTCATAAACAATATTTACAAAACGATCTAGACAAATTATTTAAAGGTCTGACAAATGGCAGATGTTGTTAAATTTTTGAAAATGTAAATGCCTACATACTGGACAAGAAAAATTGGATGTAAACGATACAATAGGAGATACTGTTCCAGGTTCTACTGTTTCAGAGCAGTGTGGTATAGTAACTTCAAAAGGCAATAAAATGTTTAAGTTTATAAGGAGAAATATAACATGCAAGAAAAAAACTAATTATACCTCTGTATAAAGCAATATTTAGGCCTAATTTACAGTACTGTATACAAGCTTAGAGGCCGTATCGTAAGAAGGATATATATACTCTTGAAAGAATACAGAGGAGGGCAACTAAGATGATTCCACAGCTAAGAAACCTTAGTTATGAGGAACGACTGAAAGAATGTGGTTTAACAACCCTGACTGACTCCCTTACATTCTTTTTCAGGGTGCTTACAAAGGTGACATTCACAGGTGCTGTTGTAATTCTGTTGGAAATGATTATCTTGGTAGAAAATAAAACAGAAATGTGAAACATAGTGTCTAAAATGCTGTTTGAGTTGACCTTGCCAACCTCATGAATGCCTTGGAATGTTGTTGACAATATATGTATATTTGAAAGCTTGAAGATGTGCACTTGCACTATCTTAGGAATTAAATACTATCTAGATTGGTTGGTCTAGGGGGAAGTTGATAGGTGTGCACAGAAGACAGTCATCAGCAAAATAGGCTACTAAATATTTAAATAATTAACACAGAGAAGAAACAGTAGTGATTGACTGTTTCTGGGGTCACACCCGATTCCGCAAACACATGTGACCATTTGTTACATATAAGTTACCTACATGTCATGTTTGATTTAGTGGGAATTATTTTAGTCATGATAGAGATTATCCTCTGATTCTGTAATAGCTGAGTTTGGTTTGTTATTCAGGCGCATATGAGCGAATCGAATGCTTGAAAATTTCCAAAATTATAATGCCTGCCCTATATTTGGTATTGGTTGTCAACAGTTTGGGCAATATTACCAACATAGCAATAAGGTCTCAGCACTAAAAGTCTACAATGCACGTAGAGTAGAACTGTGTTAATTTAAGTCGAAATCGGAGGACCTAGATTCTAGGGGAGGTTTTGAGTTATTTATATATTCAAATTAATTATGTGTATCACGATGTGTGTGTGTGTGTGTGTGTGTGTGTGTGTGTGTGTGTGCGTGCGTGCGTGTGCGTGCGTGCGTGCGTGCGTGCGTGCGTGCGTGCGTGTGAGTGTTCCAGCCTGTTACTATCATCCCGATAATGTTTATGTATAACTCTATAAGTATTTAGAAATATGGGACCATTTTTGCTCTAGCCTCTACTTAATACAGTATATCATTTTAAAAAGAAAACTTGACGACTCAAGATATTTATTTTCGAAATCACTTATTTCATCGATTAAATGCAAGCAAATTGCTAGTTGTCTATGAGCTACGATTATCGAGCGACGAGAACATGTTTTGAGAAAAGGCGCCATCGCACAAAATTGCTACACTTAATCGAACGACTTCACAAAAAGACGCCACTGGCACTACACAACATTACTAAGACTTTCGGAAGCATGTCAAATCGTAACATATTTAATGCATAAATATCACGGACCGTTGTTATCTATCCTGAGTCATTATTACATTATTACAATTATTTTCTTTGACCTTTATTGATGTGCCTTGGAGACAATTATATTGAGCAGTAGGCCAATTATGTTTGTTAATCATTACATTACTAACATTAGTCAGAAGCACCTGCCTATTTACCAGACAGAGTTGTTGTGATTACATCATTTTAACAACTTTAAATTACTCCAACATTTTAATCATTCAATAAATTGTTTTATATCTGATATATACATGTATATACGAACACAACACCAAGATAAGGTTTATTCATACATGAATCTCAACATTTGTTATGTTATGTTAAATTCTAGCACTAAATCATAAAATCATTCGCGCTTAACAAAACTGTCCTGTGTCACTTTGAATGTGACCTTTTTGTTATTAAACTCAATTGCTTTTATTAATTTGTGTTACTCGAATTTACAATCGATAAAACAAATTAATTGATGTTGGTTTGTTATATATGCATCGTTGAAGTCATTGATTAACTTACAGACTATGAAAACAACATAATATGTCAATTGTTTTATTGCATTTATTTGATTCAGAACAGAACAAAAGTACACTTTGCAATGATATTGATAGGAAATTACAAGCACTACACCTTCAAAGAACCAAAATTCACACCAACAAGGAGGCAGACAATATATAATAACACATAATATAGATAATCAGTTTGTGCAAATAATATTTAATATAAGCAACGAATAAAATTACAAGTTAATGGGTTATTTTAGGCCATCGGCCAATGTTGGTACCCATATCCCAGGCTATTCCAGTGCTGATCTAGTCTGGCTTTGAACTGAGGGACTGTCTTGGCATCCACCAAATTTTGCGGGATTCCATTCCACTGATCGATCACTCTGATCGAAAAGAATCTCTGCCTAGTCAACCGTCTGGCTCACGGTTTGAACATCGTCATTGTATATTCATTGTTAGACCTGTGATACGTCCATACCAGGCTGTCTCATTACTAGCTTCCACCAGTCTGTTTAATATTTTTAAAGTTTCGATTAGGTCGCCTCTTTGCCTCCGGCACTATAACGAGTGTAGTTTCAGGTGTCTTAGTATCTGCTCATACGTGAGCTTCGTTAAACTGTTTACCAGCTTAGTGGATCTGCGTTGCACTTTCTCTAAACTGTCGGTGTATTTCGCCATGTACGGGCTCCACGCCTGAACACAGAATTCAAGGTGTGGTCGGATATATGTTCTGTATAATGTCACAAATTAATATTTTGTCATGTGTTTGAAGGATCTCCTCATCATGCCTAGAGCTTGCATGGCTTTCTCTGATGCTTTCTGAGATTGCGTTGATGATTTCAGGTCAGTGGTCACCAACACTCCTACATCCTTTCCTCATTTATGGATTCAAGATCAACTCTGGCTCCGGACTTGTTTGTCATAGTGTAGTTTCTGGGTAGTGGTCTCCCTACTTGCACAGCTTGCATTTGTCAGTAGTGAACTCTAGCAGCCAGTCTTTTGTCCAATCTTCCAGGGTGGCGATGTTGCATTGCAGATGTTCTTGATCTTCCTGACTCGTGACTCATGTGAATAGCATTGTGTCATCGGCAAACATCTCGATGTTGCAGTGGACCAGGTCTGGTATGTCGTTTATGTATAATATGAAGAGTAGCGGACCTAAGACCGATCCCTAGGTAACACCAATCAGGACATGGGCCCACTCCGACTTAGATCCATTGAGGACCACTATCTGAGTCCTAGCACTCAGAAAGGCTTCCACTCACCGAACCACTTTGCCTTGGATGCCATAGGCTTCTAGCTTATTTATCAGTCTGCAGTGGGGAACTGTGTCGAATGCCTTCTTATAGTCCAGTTATATGACATCCAGGCCATATCCCTCATCCAGTGTTGTAGTCCAATCCTCAAAGGTATCTAGCAGATTGGTCAGACAGGACATGTCTTCCAGAAATCCATGTTGGTTCGGGTTGATGATGCTGTTTTATTGAGAAACTCAATCATGTTCTCTTGGATGATTGCTTCCAGAATATTGCATGATATGAAAGTGAGACTGGTCGATCGGTAGTTTCCAGCTTTCGTTTTAGCCCCCTTCTTAAAAATTGGTGGGACTAATGCTTGTTTCCAGTCAGAGGGGATTCGACTGGTTTCACATGACTGGCGGTATATCCAATACATCGGCTTGGCCAGACTGCTGCTACACTCTTTCTTGACCCTTGGGTGCAGCCCATCTGGGCCTGGTGGCTTGTCCGGTTGGATACTTTGTAGTTTCTTTCGGATAGTCTCTTCTGTAAATGTGATATCAGCTACACATTAATTAGTTATTTTGTATAATTCTGGGATGATGGACTTCTATTCATGTACAAACACTTACTTGAAAAGGTCGCCCAATACATTTGCTTTCTCCTAGTCATTTTCTTTTACACAGCCGTCTTCTTTCTCCAGCTGGGTTACTGTCACCTTAACATTCTGTTTTGATCTCAGCAGTCTCTGTCCAGCCCATAACTTTTGTAGCGTTTGTACAAGTTGTACTTTCTCTTCACTGTTTTCAGCATTTGTTTACTCCACCATGGATGTTTGGTGTTCATCTTGCGTTTAACGTTCCTGAGAGGAACGTTTTCCCTTACTGCTTTTGAGATCTCTTTCTTGAGTTCAGTCCAATTTGTGTTCACACTGTTACCATGAAACTTACTCTCCCAATCTGTCTAGGGTAGTTTTTGGATCCGCTCAGTGTTTCGTTGGCCGGCGCTTCTGCATAGCACATGTAGGACCCCCGTAGGGATCCGTGGTCACTGTATCCCAGTTGTGCTAGATGTGTGACATTGTCAACAATGTACTGTCCCTTTGAAAACACCAGATCAAGTGTGGAAGGTTGCTGGCCCGATCTCTGCCTGGTGGGTTTGATGAAGTGTTGATACAGGTAAGTATATTGCGTTGCATCGAAGAACTTAGCTGCTGTATATTGTTCGCTCCCATATACTGTGTTCTCCTCCCATTTGATCTCTGGGAAGTTATACTCTCCCATCAGCAGGATGTGGGTATAACCCTGCATTTATTGGATGTGTTTCACTGCGTCGACTATTTTGATATTGTTCTCATCGCGAGACTTGTGTGTCCTGTATACATTTCATGGTAACATCGTATCTTTATCATTCAGCTTGACTGAAACCCACATCGAGTCCTCTATTTCAAGGTCAATCATCTCTTGACATTGGATAGCTGGTAGATATTCGTGTATGTACATTAATGCCCCACCAACAATACTTCCTCTTCTATCACTCCTGATCATATTGTAGTACAAATTAATTTCACCATCACCTATGTCAGAACTGCACCATGATTCAGTGATTCCTATAATCTTGTGTTTACAACTCTCAACTTGTGCTAGAAACTGGTGAAACTTGTTTTGTATACTCTGTGCATTTGCTTGATAGCAGTTGAACATGTAACATTGTGTTTGTGCCAGTTTATTAACATTGGCCGTGATCGGATTTGTGTGCCTCACTTGCTTGGGGGAGGGTTTCTCGAGTATGTTCCCTCTGCACTATCCTCTTTTTTATAATGTATCTGCTGTTCCCTGATGGAGTGTTTTTTTGGATAGTTCTGCCCGTAGAGCATTGTCTTTTTGTTTTTCCTTTGGTGTTAAGTCAGGTGTAACAAATACTTTCCTGATTTTGTCTGGGTTGTTCTCATTTCTGAGTTTAGTGCAATTTCTTATGACAGCTGCCTTCTCTTGTTTTTTACCTGTCTGCACCATCAACAACCTTGGTCGGGTTCCTTTCTTGTCAAACCCCACTGCACGTGTGATATTCACCGTCACCCCGGGTATTTTTGGAAGATATAGTTCACCTCATCAGTGTCATGTTGTTTCCTTTCTTGGCCTTCGTCAGATGTGGATTCTGGTACATTGTGGACTGTCACTTTCAGACGCCTTTTCTCTTTGTTCTTCTCTTCTCCCATGTAGGTGCCCACTGTTGCTACAATACTGTTGTGGGTTAATTTGCTGAGTGGTTTGATTATGTCTTCAACACTTGATGTGAGTTCAGCAAGCTCTTCATCTACCCTCACCTCTAAAGCACAACAACTGACATCTATTTTGGCTTTTACATTTTATTCCACCAATTCCAGCTTGTGTTCTACTAATTTCAGTCAAGTTTAAATTTTTTTTCTGCTTTTCACGTACATAATTACAGAATCTCAGAGTCATGTTGACTTTAGGTTGGCACTTTGTGCATAAAAAAGACATTACTTTGGGAGATGATCCTGATGACATGTTGTAGTCGGTTGCATTTAGCCCCACGCAGACACTGCGCTCCCACCGGCTACACCACTGGCATTCGGCACCTTTGTTCGCCTCTGTAACAACTTGCACGATACACAATTGTCATATTTATCTGTTACATATTCACTGGTATTGTTCATGCCGTCTGAATCACTAGCTCTGTGACCTGCTTGCCTTACCGGAGATTTTGGGTCTTCCGTGTGTCTGCTCTGCTTTCGGATCACCCACTGTTGCGGCCATGTTTGTTTTGATCTGGTGCTGCCGATCGGGTTGAAATGTTGTTTGTGCTTTCAATTTTTTTTCCATCAGGCATTTATGGGATAGGGTAACCAACTTTAAGACTGGCCAAAACAACAACCATTCAACCTACGTTCCGCTTCATCAGTCTATTTCCTCTGCTTCGAAAATCAGCTTGCCTGGTTACTAGCCTCGTTCTCGCAAGCCTAGAAGAATAAAGTTACGCACACGAACATTCACATTTCTGCCTGCATGTGATACTCGCTGTTTTCACTTTAGTTAGTTAAGTAGTAGTTTGAGACTGCGTTGGTTCTCTGTATACCATCGGAGCTTGACACGTCACATGGTAATCTAGGGTAACCGATTTCATAAAACTGCGCGCGCGCTTATCGGTCGCACGGGTTAACATGTCAGCCCCCTGTCAACCGGATACATTACAGGAATCCCCAAATTTTAGAACACAATCTGAGTAAAGTGATATTCTTGATTTAGTTGGACACGGTTAGTTTTATCATCTCTTTTATGTGCACACCCCCAAACCATGACTTTTATTTCGCCTTAAGTACGTCAAGGTTAATGTTTCTCATAAAGTATGTCGGCACTTCGGCCACTCAAGATGTGTATACTTCAGTTTATCGTAATGATAATTAACTGTGCAATGTGTAATTACAATGTTCACGTAGTACAATGTCGGGAATGTGTGCACAGTGATGCTTAGTAATGTTGTAGCATTTTTATATTAAAGTATAACATTTGTGAAAATGTTTATCAAATTCAGAAACTAGTTTCTTCCTAACACAACTATTAAAGTTCAAAAGTAAATCTATATTAAATTGGGCATATAATGTACGAAAGATAACATGAACCAGGCCAATAGTTATACAAATTATGTACCTGCCGCCTCTGTTTTCAGTTGACCGATGTTACCGTGCAAAGGAGGCAAAGGCCAATCACACAGACACACCGGCAATCTCCCCAACAGATGGAGCTTCGACCGTAAGCATGTTTACTAAAAGTAAGAACTGGTATGGCTTTGTTAATATATTCAATGCGTGGTCATGACAAAGCACTTAGCCCAAACAACATATGATTACGAATATAAATGTGTTTTTGTTGACACAATATTACAATGAACTCGTTGGTAAGTTTCTACAGCCATCAGTTGCATGCGTTGCGTGTAAGCTTGCGTTCCATGCCATCTGTCGAGCAGAAGAAGAACTAGGTCCCTGAAAACGGTTCTTGAATAAGGTAACCGATGGTTATTGAAACATTTTAAAAAAGTGAGTTTACTTTACAGAACATCAAATGGAACACTAATATTCATTTATTCCCAATATCACGAACATTTTCACCAACATGATATAACCTTCTACAGGAGAAGTGTTCTGGCGACTGCCGAAAGATCCGGGTCGCTGCGTGCGTGTGTGTAATATAACAAGTGTTGTTATTTTTACAATTTGAAATAAATAATTTCATTAATTATGTCTCAAACCATAACAAGGTTAAAGATTTGTTATTTGGACAATATGGCTACAAAGGCACTTATTTAAATAACTGCTGTGAAGTAATATATTCATCATAAATGTTATGCTTTCTAAGCAAAGTGAATTTTGGAATATTATTAATGTATAATATGGAAATATTGGTGCCGGAACTTGGTATCGGGCATAACAATCGAAATGGGTCCTTAACAAACAAACTAAGTTTTGATAGGAGCAACTATTATAGGGGCCTATGTTATAGTTTGTGACACACATATGACATATTATTTAACATAATACATTTCAAATGGTTAATTATCATTATTGAATTAAAAATAATAGCTTTCTGAAATATAAAATATTTTTGGGAAAGCTAATGTTGGCTGCTTTAACACTGTAAATTGACGTGGACCCTTCACTGGCATACGACTATAGGAAAAACATATATTTCGTGATCTAACTCGTGGATACAAAGCCAATGGTATATAAAATAATATTTTAGATACAGAAATAAGCAAGTAATAAGGCGGGGGAAGTTCAAAACGAACTGTCAGACAATTTTGGAGAGTGGCGCTTAATAACTCCGTTACCGGTCTGATTCTCACTAATGCAAGCGGATACAAATGATGGGCGGTGTATATTAATTACAGTACACTGTACATATAGCTAAGCCGCAGTGGAATATCATATACCACCATGCCCTATGTTTAATCGGCGACCGTGCACTATTACCTCAACATATCATTGTGCAGTGCATATCCTGTATTCACAGTTGTCATGTCGGCAATTATCTTTATGCCATCTTCCCCGCCGTGTGAACATGTAGACGCGAACATTCAACATTGCAACAGGCGGATATATGTATCCAAAAATACGTAATTTTTTGGTGTGAAAATGGCTTTATTATTCTGTGGCAGGTTGGCTCACAGACGTTGGCTTGCGTCTCATATGAAGAGCGAAGATGGAGAATCTTGCCGTTTTGGTGGCACTGAATAAAGCTAGTTTAAAGTTGCGAATATACTGTATATGTCTCCCCGGTAATACCGCAGCGCTACCGACAACATTTGTGCCGTTCTGGTGAGGTATCAAAATAACAATATGTCATGATCAAGTCGACTGATACAGTTGATATCCATGATGAATGGTACAAGAAACGTTACGGTTTCGTAGCCGAGGCAATTCGTAGCGCAGCTTTGTCGTAACATAATCTTAACATAGCCTTGCAGTAACATTATCATTACATGGCCTTGCAATAACGTAATCATAACATAGCCTTGCAGTAACACAATCACAACATAGCCTTGCAGCAGCATAATCATAACACAGCCTTGCAGTAACATAATCGTAACATAGCATTGCATTAACATAATCACAACACAGCCTTTCAGTAATATAATACATATTTGCGTCGGACATATAGGTCTATTGAAGTAACTTTGCGAAATAAAACATTACGTACCATTACCATGTTTTGTTGAACATCGGAAGACATTTTAACAGACCATTCTCGACCAATGATTGATGTTATAAAGTCAGGCGGCTTATGGATTCTGTCATACGATATTTCCCGGGCAAATGCTGACAGATTCGTTTTTTGCAAGTGCGAATAATTGTTAAAGGTAATGGTCAAAAACATAATAGCAAAATATTTAAATATTATCCAGAGTAACAATACATTAGAGTAAATTCAGTCGCTGGTTGCCGCCATTATAATCGTTCTGCGTTTAGACGTGCAGCGGATTTTGATCCGCCCCTCCTACGAGACCCGCTCACATTCGGTATTCTTGTGGGGCATGATCATAATGAAATGCACTGTCATTAGTTTTGACAACGTGGCGAACATATATTGGCGTGCAGGGGTAGTCCGCTTCGCCATGACAGTTCAGAAAGCATCAAAGCATGTCTGCGTCGGTGGACATGGCAAAGGCAAAATAGCGAAACTTGGCTATTACGGTACTTAGATTATTTTGTTTAAAAAAATGGTAACCATTTTGTTTTAGTATATGGTTTTCAGTGTTTCTCATACACAAGCTAGCCATTTGAAATGCGCAACAGAAGTAATGACTTTCCTTCATACACTTCGCTTGATTTCAAGTACATTTGTAAAACATTATGTGGTGATTTTACGTACATTATGTGAGTATCAAACACTACCGCTATAACTGGCAAAGTCCACAAAGTGCACAGACCCGTATCGCCTTTGTGACATATTTCCAATGGATGTTAGAGACAACTTCTTGGACGCACCGAATACACCTGACAAATTAGGTTGTTTTGTGAAAACGTTACTTGATGAACATTCCTAGCAAATCCACCAGTGCGTAGACAAGTACTCACCATACATAGATCTTCACGTGAAATATCGGCCGACGTATTCTTCGCAATCGTACCGCCGTAAGCATATCTCACTGCAGAACGTCAGATTGAGAATGTCAATGAAGAATAAAATAGTAATAAATGTTATTGAACATAACGCCAGATTCATGGTCGTTTTTCGCGTTTGACATAGTCCCTTCAATTCACATTTAAGCGCGACTTGTACAGTCGTATTATTTTGCTGGGTTTCCTGGGCCTGGCAATTACGAAATTAATAATCGAAATTTGAACACACTAACTGCCTGCTCCAGGTACACGTCATTGAACGATGTTACGGATCTTCTTCTTGTGTTCCTCACAGGATGTGCCGTCACATTCTTATGCATGAGTAGTAGCCTGCAGCAGACGTGGTGGGACATCGCATTTTGTTGACTGCTTCTCGTCAGTGTAGCGCCACTTTCTCCTGATTGTCTTTGCTCAACCGACTACGGTGCGAAGACAGTTGGGTAGAGCTATGTATGGTCAGACCCTGCCGTCAGGCATTCAGCTGGTTGTATTCACAGTTTGATCAGAGCTACTGTATCTTGCAGTCGTCTATTATTCAATGTATCCAGGATTGAGCTGCTGTGCGATGAGTTCATCGGCTTTTCGCGACTAGTTGGTTCTCATCAGGTACATTAGGGTGCAGTCGATGTTTTGTGTTTGCCACTTGTCGTGATCGGGTCATGCGACTGGCAACGGTCCGCCTTTCCGACAAGCAGCACAGTTTCCGAATAATAAACGAAGAATAAAAAAAAAATATTGCAATGTTGTGACAGTTGAACAATAAAATAACGGAGATTTCAATCTCCGGGATGAAGCTTTTTGGGTATATCAATATGAAGGAAACTCTGTACAAATGACGGAGAGTTGACATGTATGCGCCTGCTATTAGTCGTTTGACCTCAACATTCGACAGGTTCGTACAGCTGACATAAGGAACCAATCGTGCCGGCGTGTGCGCGTTCGTATGTGCGCGTGCGTGCGTGCGTGCGTACAAGCAAGCAGCTTAACAGTGTTAGTGTTTCAGTAGTGACCCTGACAACTAAGAAAAAGGTAATGCGTCGATAATTAGGTGTGGTCTCCTTGGTCATCTCTGCCCATCAGTTGCAAGTGGCCAGTTATTTCTTCGCTTCTTTACTTCTGGAACACTGACCTGCAACTTGTGCTCGCCCCATCTGATTTTGTCTGAGATATATGGTGTTTCCATGTATAATAATATATTGGTTGTGCGTTGTGTCCAGATGCTTGGTCACTAAACAGGCCCAAGCCATTCCTCTGTTCGGAATTTATAGTGAGCTCGTGAAGGCATTTGAAATATCGTTAATATTGTGTAGGGTTCACGCACACAGCACTGAAGTGTGAAGTGTTATTAAAGTTATTAAAAGCACATCATGCACTACACCCGCGTACTGTTTGTAACAGTGTCATGACATTTTAGAAAATGGAGACTAGCTTCATAATGCCATCTTCGTTACGCGACTTCGTGCCGGTGAATGTCACAAATTGAAGGGTATAGAGGATTGATGGTGTTTAAGTTATTGACATAACATTAAAAAATGTATTCAAACTCAGTGAAAGTAGAATAACTAACGGATATGACGTAGCATTAGTAAGCGACAGCCAACATTGGATATAAGAAAATAGCGAATAATGGAACACATAATGTCTAAATGCTAGCAGTGTGAATGTGTTTAAAACATTACTGATAGATACTCCGTATGTTCAATATCTGAGAAGGGAAGAGTAGTTGTCTAGCTACATTTGTAGTAAGTTGTTTAATTTTAAGAAATAATAAAATGACCAGTATTAGGGGATATAGTTGGGATTTGAAGTTGGCGGGGGGGGGGGGCGTTATAAGCGAGCAGGTAAAACGTGTCATTATTGCAGGGAGAACTTTTTACCATAAAAGCCAGTGTTGTGACGTAATAGCACTTGTTCACCTAAGAGATGTAAACTAGCGTTATGCAAAAAAGAGCTTTGATGTGTTTCTAGTCAAATGTCATCACACATTTTTTATAGAAAAACGTTGAAATTTTAATATATATTTACGTACATTAGGAGTTTACCAAATTAAATAAAGATGTGCAAACTATGTACATATGCCTATACGAAGGTGGTGTACAAGTATATGCTTCATGGTCAAATATTAGAAAGTGTCGGTGTTACAATAACCTCGGTGGAATACCCATATAAATAACATGTCATCAAAAGCAAATATATCCTTCATGAAATACAAACATGTCATATCCTTCGCAGAAACTAACAAGTTCCATCCATCAAAATAAAAACGCAAGCCTACTTTGTCCTTTTCAGACCCTGTTATTGAGAACAGCAATATTGTTTGGGATCCCCATACTCATATGCAAATAGAAACGTAAGAGGTGATTCAATGTCGTATGTATTGCATTTTCATCACAATGTATCTAGTGTGACAGACGTGCTACACACATTAGGATGGAGAAAGCCTAAACACTGCAGGGCAGGTACTATGCTCTGCATGATAGTGTCTGGGTGCATGTAAGAGTAACATTTAGACACTTCATTATCCAATATGTTAGATACATAAATAATTTAACTGTCTATAAGTCATTATTTTTGTGTTCCCTATCGGTCTGCCTGTACCCTCAGCATGTTAGAAGAAGAAAACGTTGTAGTGGGGTTGATATGATAAATAATCATGCATGCGCGGAGGTTGATACGTCGGAACGGGAACGTTATCAAACAATCCGACGTATGACGTAAACCCGGGCATGTTGCGCGGCAACGTTTAAAAATAAAAATTTAGTAGTAACGACATACCGTTGAGGAAATTAACATAATCATTTGTCGAGCTACCATGATTGGGATTGTGTCTTCTGAAGAGGTGAGTCGTCAACTCAATTGTTAGGCGTTTAAACAGTTTTTTCTCAACAAAATTTCTTCGCACGGATGTTCATATATAATATATTTTTTTGAGATGAAGTCTTCAGTTATTATATTATAGATGTGCTGTACATACGTTGAGACATGACTCAACACAACTCGCTACAAAAATAAACTAATACTAATATATATATATATATATATATATATATATATATATATATATATATATATATATATTGCTACGGCACATACTATTTACAAAACTAATTATTCTCAAAGGTAAAACATTTTTTCTTTTGGTTTCGTTAAAATAATAATTATGTGTCACAATGAGGTTATATGTATACAACAAATGCTAATCCAAATATTAATAAGTTAACAAATTCCGATGAAAAGACAAACACATGCGTGACAAACAAATGTTTACCTATTTTTAGTAAGACAATGTTACCTTGTGTGCTACTGTTGGTACTACTGCTTCTTGGACCAGTGCGGGGTTTACAGTATGAGGATCTTCCGAGCAGAACAATTTGGCTCTTATCACCAAATCCCAAAATAGCCTACATAGGTAAGTGATCTATACAAATTAACCCAACAAATTTATATTAGTATAATTGCTATAACAATTGTTATGTATATATATATATATATATATATATATATATATATATATATATATATATATATATATATATATATATATATATATATATATATATATATATATATATATATATATATATATATATATATATATATATATATATATATATATATATATATATATATATATATATATATATATATATATATATATATATATATATATATATATATATATATATATATATATATATATATATATATATATATATATATATATATATATATATATATATATATATATATATATATATATATATATATATATATATATATATATATATATATATATATATATATATATATATATATATATATATATATATATATATATATATATATATATATATATATATATATAATATATATATATATATATATATATATATATATATATATATATATATATATATATATATATATATATATATATATATATATATATATATATATATATATATATATATATATATATATATATAATATATATATATCTATGAATTTATCACTACATGATAATTATATATTATATATATATATATATATATATATATATATATATATATATATATATATATATATATATATATATATATATATATAATATATATATATATATGTATATATATATATATATATATATATATATATATATATATATATATATATATTATATATATATATATATATATATATATATATATATATATATATATATATATATATATATATATATATATATATATATATATATATATATATATATATATATATATATATATATAATATCCTACCAAAATGTTATCGGAATTGTTCGAGTCGCTACCAACGATTGAAGTTCGCGACCATAGGCGCCCATAATACCATATAAACGTTTCTTCGATAAAACACACGAGTCAAACGTTACTAGAAAAAAGTTTTCCTTTAGTGTGTCCTTCTTGGCATGAACGATGTTCCTTGACGACATATACAGTAAATACTTATTTGGCGGTTCATCTTTGGTATGGAGGCAGTCGTCTCCGCCATTAGTGCCAATCTTCTTTCCGATGCATCTTTGACAACTTTCATCGTCTTTGAAATAGTCTCTCCTCTCATGTAACTCTCGTTGTGTATCCAGTTCTCTGGGTCAAGGTTGAACAAGAAACCAAGAGGAAGGCCGAATATTTGAAAGAAGCGGGTGCGAAATCAACGAGCGCTCGTTTCACAATGTCTATAATCTTCAAAAGTCGCTCGCTTCATTCGCTCGTTATTCCCTTTATTTCGCAGCGCATGCACCATTCGTCGCATTGTCTCTACATCGATCCGCACGGCTAATGTCCGCGGAAAATAGTCACCAGCTCTAGAAGATCTCATTAATCGTCTCTAGGTGGCTGAGTTCGCCGCTATTCTCCAGCAAACAATGATATGCCTTGCCCTAATTCGGAAACAGCGACTGCCGTGGCATTATAGCCAAGTGCTGTACTGAAGCTATTTTGGTCTATGCAACACCGTAGCTCTTTACATATCACGAAGAAGAAGTATATCGGGGTCAGTGGACCATCACAGACAAAGGGAGAAAACAGCCTGCAGGATGAGTTCGGAAATATGATGTCGACACCCACAAATGACGAGTCCTTTACCAGTTTCTCCTGTAGTAGGGAGGGTACATGCGTAATGTGGGTGTTCAATGTTGGATACGGTCGTATTAAAACATATGACCCTGTCCATTTCTTCCCAGTTCCAATATTTTATTGGTGTCATTACTGCTGTCGCCATCTCGTCACATGTTCATCTGCCTAAAAGCTGATCCTCTTCTCCTTGGGAAACTTGGATAGGCAGCCGTTCTACGTTATCTTTTCCTGTTATTTCTATAGGCACTTTACCATCCCAATGGACAGTCAGTGGAGCACGGGACTGCTTCGTGTTTCTACCATCTCAACGCGAAGTTTGACACGTTGTCGCTTGATGGAAAACTTTAATGCATAGTGAATTCAGAACATCATGGGCGAACGAACGTATTCAGCCGTAAGGCAGCCTTTCCGTCGCTTACTTTTGTAGGTCCAACGCTGCAGCGAGATGTTTTAATACATTTTGCGCGCTCTCTATGCCCCTCCGGATTTTTCAGAAGTCAACGAAACTGCTTCTGCTATATATATTCTATATATATATATATAATTTTTTTTACGGATAAAATAAACCGTTTTTTATATAAGTAGTCTGCAACGTATGGACACACCTCTTTACAGAGCATGATTACTGCGAACTGCCGAAAATTCGCGGTCCGTGCCGAGTAAGGATACTCAGATACTACTTCGATAGGTTGAAGCAGAAGTGCCGTCCATTCCATTACGGCGGGTGCCGCGGAAACAAGAACAATTTTAAATCCTTCGGTGACTGCCAAAGCACATGTCGCGGTGTCTTTAATGATACTGCATCAAGCAGGCACAGACGTCTTAGTAAGTGGCCGACATAACTTGTATTTGTATTGTTCATTTGTGCATGCATATATACAAACACACACATATACAGACAATGCGCCTATATATCTTCGACAAAATGTGCTTGTTTGCATTGTATCTATTACACACTTCTATCGTTTCTAGTGTTTTTTATCGCTTCCCTTATGTTTTCCAAGATAACAAATTGATTAATAATGCTCACAATTTCGTAGTTAAATAGGTTCCAGCATTATCGCTCACTGCGTCATTCAAATTTACCTTTGCTCTGTATTTTCTCATATATTTCTCCTCGGTTGCTATTTAACTGTACTTGATTTAACTTTTTTAATATTAACATGTATTTGATTATGATCAATGTGACCCTTTTGATCGTATATGTTAACATTGTCAACTATTTACTTTTGTGAGGACAACACTATATAATATAATGCATTCTTTCCCCCGATTAGTTCCAGCACATGTTGAATAAGGACATTATCATGTATTAAACATATAAATCGTTGTTCTTCACCACCTACGCTCTCAAGAAATTTTCAGACCCCAATCATGGTACATTCCACAGTTCCATTGCAATCTGTTTCACCTAATTATATTTGGTAAGCCTGAATAGATTCTTAAAATGGACATTTCGTAGAAATATATACCTCAATGTAAACCATGGTAACCATCTTATAGTTGTGTGTTCCATTGTGTGTTACTAATGTTGTCCAGGCCAGATATCACGAGATGCAATAGACACACTTACAAACGCCATCCTTGATCAATTCCCTGGAGATTACGAGAAATTAGCCAGCATGTTGAACGCCAGTCGTAAGTCTTTTTTTCCAAATATGACCAAACCGACATTTAATGTAGGGTTGTGAAATGGTGTTGTACAATTATTATTAAAAGTAGTAGTAGTGGTAGTGGTAGTGGTAGTGGTAGTGGTAGTGTGGTAGTAGTAGTAGTAGTAGTAGTAGTAGCAGTAGCAGCAGCAGCAGCAGCAGCAGCAGCAGCAGCAGCAGCAGCAGTAGTATATGAATGTACAAAATAAATATACATTTACGATGTCATTTTTATGATATAATGATAGTGTGATGAATAAAACATTTGCCATTATACACATATTATTATTATACACGTTACAAGCAATGCTAATGTAATGTTATCCACGAACTATCGATCCTAGGTTTATAAATACATTACTGGAACCAGACAATATTATGTTGTAACTGAACTTGTTCGCAGTGGCAAATTACAACGACAACAACAACATTGGTGGTGATGATGATAAAAGCGTCGGTGACGACGACGAAAGTGTCGATGATGACGACGAAAGTGGCGGTGATGAAGACGAAAGCGGCGGTGGCGACGACGAAAGCGGCGGTGGCAACCATAAAAGTGGTGGCGATGTTAAACGCAAGTATTTAGTACATGTACATATGCCGAAAACATCTTAGTGTTGTTTATATTTTCATTTTTTTTTGCATAAATTTGATTATCTCATGAAAGTTGTTTCAATAATACATGCAGTGTAAACAAACATACCAGTGACGTCGCATGTTCTGTTGAGAACGTATTTGGACAATTTACTTTGACAATAAACATCGCTATATGTATGAGTCACGCAACTGATCCTAGACTAAAACGATATAATAATGCTAGTTATTATTATGTTGGTTGTACGTCCAACGTCGGTGTTATCTTTGAAGTCCGGGTGAGGATGGCACCGATACCGGTCGTCGATTATGGTGTTTGGGAGAAAAAAGACTACTCTGTCATAAGTAGTGGATTCCATCGGGCTTTTCAAATTTTTCTACGTTTCATTAAATTTACTTTTATCATCACCATCATCAGTATGATCAACATCAGCAATACATGGCTAAGTGGTATGGAAACCTACGATTCACCTGCCTGCAATGAGTTTTAGTTTCATATTTGTGGTAGCGGGTGACGAATATAAATAGGTCAATATTAAAAAATGCGCATTTAATTGGGCGAAGACAAAGTATTATATCCAATCTGCAGTGTTTTTTTACTAGAGTTACTCCGCGTCCTTTAGTTCTACTAACTTCCTTACAGTCGAAGACAATATTTCTAGAAGTAGGCATATCATCACAATTATTCAATATTTTGAAAACTTGTGTTTGTCCTACTTGCAATTCTCTGTTGTTTTGTCGACTCAAACCACACTGCAGTAGGTGTTTCTTTCATAACTAATCTCACTCTCTCAACTTACAACTCATGGATTATGATCTACAATTAGGTTTCCTCTCTATTCTGTACCAGAAGTAAATAATATTAATAATTAACTTCTATGGCGCCTATATCCTCAGGGACCTGGGCTCAGAGGCACAACAATACATAACCATTAAGCATAATCATGAAAAGGGACGCGCAAAAGTCATTATCAGAACCAGGGACAATCGAAGATTTATGGTGGAAATGCAATACAAAAAAATTCGGAAAATAATTATAGTTTCAGATGTTTTCAAAGTGATGGGGAGTTCATTCTAGACCCTAAGCGCAGAGACAGAGAAAGCACCTTTACCCAAATTTTGTTTTAGGCACAATCAGTGGTGAAATTGATGATCTCAACTGACTAGGGATATTTGAAAGATGCAGGAGACGAGCCAAGTAGGGTGGTTGTTGTGTAGATAGAGCACGATATGCAAGAGTGGACAGCTTAAAATTAATTCGTGATGGTGAAAACCGAGGCATCACGAGAACCACACGTGCCAGACAATGTTGTAATCGTTGGTGTTTAGCCAAGTCTCTTTTAGCAGTGATATTTAGTAGTGAATTACAATTGTCAAGGCGGCTACTAATTAATGCTGTTGATATTGTTTTAGCAGTATATATATATATATATATCTGTGTGTGACACCGAATTCGTAGGAGGTCACGTATATTATAGAAACATGATTTACTTACTTGAGAAATATGCTGGCGAAAGTTGAAGTCACTATCAAAGACAAAACCTTGATTACGAACAGTATCTTATATGAATGAATCACTGCCAAGTAGTTTAATTGGAAAATGGTTGATGACCCTATTTCGTTGTTGTTTAGATTTGTCATATGCAGACTCGGCTTGGCGTTAGCACAGTAACACTGAACACTTATTATAAGATACTGAAGGAAACGCTCAAATTTAAAATAGGATAGGAAACAAACCAGAAACTGAAAAAATACAAAGGCAGTTAAAAAAAATAACGGTGATAGAACTAACATGAATAGTAGTCGTAAATAAAGTTGCATCGAAGATGTTGTCACTTAATGAAACAGTTTTATTAGAAAGGGGTGACGTGTATAAGATCCTAACACAGGAAGAATATTAGGCACGACACGGATTGGGAAATGAATCTGAATCACCAGGTGCATTGTTCAATGAGTATCCTACTGAGTTCGTGTTTGATCAATATATGTTTTCTAGTAGCGATATACAGCTACAATGTATGCGGCTGACATACGGCTGTTAAGTGTTGGTATAAGCATTGCACCTCCTACAACGCAGTCAATACACTAACACTACATTGACGGTATTTCAAGCAAACGTGCTGACGCGCCGTCTTTTAGGAAACCGTTTTACATACATACTTATGTTGCAGGTGTGCAGAAAAACGTGTAGACTGACGTGCAACTGGAACGGAAAAGAAAGACAGGAATTTAATTGAGAAGCCAATAAATTTCGTAAAATGTATGTTGCACGCAATAAAGCTGTTTTGGACGAAGCTTGTGTGTACGTGTTATTAATAATAATGATCTAGCCCATCTTAGATGTTTCCTTTCCCTAACTGCAACTCCTGGTTGCCCAACAACATATCAATTATATTTACCGTGCTACGTATAGAGCGGATGTCCACACATTCAATGTTATATGGGCAATTCCATAATTTCGGTACATTTTAAAGAAATTTCTGTTCCATCTCAACACACTTATGTATGATGTATTTACCGTTATGCTATATAGTATTATCTTCAAATTCATGTTGTCTTTACATGTACATTAAACATTGAATGGAAAATGTGATCGTTTTAGCAAGCAGCGATTTCTTAAATAGCCATGTCCCAATGGTACAATTGGTTAGTAGATGGGAAGGCATGCCATATTCCCGGGGCAAATGTCACAAGATTCTACCGCTGATCTAACAACATGGCCAATGTTCCATTTCCTGTATGATTCTGACAAACTGTGCGATGGATTTGACTAAGCCACATTTTGCCTCAGCATAGTTCTTATTGATCAAGAAGACACGGTCTCCTTTAGCCACATAGTACTCAGTACATTTAGGACAACCTCTGTATTTTAATTTCTTACAAATGTACCCAGCTATGTAAGCCTTCTTGGGCACTCACTGTCTTGTCAATTGGGGTGTTTTCTGGAACTTCATTGACTCTCAACATTGTCTTCACCGACGCTGGCAGACCTAAATCTGACGCCCAACTGGAACTGCCTCGCCCATCAAAGGGACCACGTGACAGGAAATACCCAATCGGCAGCTGCTTTCTTTGACACCTTCCTCCAGAGTCGTGTCTTCGATGACGGCGCACACGGTACTCTTGGCCTGCATGCTTCCGTCTAATTGAGTGACCTTAGTTACGAAAGTCGCTTATTACAATGTGGTTTGACAACACTAGAGACCAGGAGACCAAGAGACCAAATAGTAGTGTTTAAAATAGTGAGTGGTTATGAGGATGTTGACAGGAATATGTTCTTCAAACTTAAAGAAGGCAGTAGAACCAGAGGACATAAAACAGCATTAGTTAAGTGTAAGTTGGACATGAGAAAGTACTCTGTCTCACAGAGGGTGATAAATGAATGGAACAAACTGCCAAATGATTGTGTTAATGCTAGTAGTGTGAATATGTTTAAAAATATAATTGACATATATTTAATACGGGCGGGCTACACGTAGATGAGAAAATTGTTGGACTCTCGATAAGCCAATGGCTTCCTTGTCCCCTTGTTGTTTGGGATGGCAACCTTATTAAACCTTGTCTTATTGGCCGATTTAGTCATTGACGCCTGGGTAAGTCTAGAATATAAAGCGTAGTGGCACTTCTATCAAATTCTATATTTTTTATTCAGTGAACTTGGTTTCTGGTGATAAGACAGCATGATCCAGAGGAACGTCGTCCATTGACATTATGATGTGAGGAATATATTGATAAGGCGCATGGTGAGGAATTGTCACACTTGGGCCACTAAAATGTTATTCAAATGAAAACATTCCTATTACATTTGCATAAAGATATTCTACTCATGAATAGACAAACAATGACTTTTGCCACGTGTCTTTGCTGAGTTAGCAGCAGACGGCTCCAAGCAGTGCATGGTAGAATTAGCAAACAAAGATGATGGTTGATTGCCGACACTGAATATTCTAAAACCATTATCACAAATATTTTTTAGCATCACCATCATAAAGAGTATATCATAAAGAGCATATCACAATAACAATGATAAAATCATAATTATTCTGCAAATGATTTGTGTTCTGCCAGGAGCAACTTTTATACTGAAAGTAATTATCATGGGCTGGGACACATGTATGCAACATTTATGTAAGACGACATCGGGTCAATATTACGAATGGACAGGCTGATGGGAGTGATTATGGCGTAAAAGATAGATGAACGTTAGTAGTACCTAGGAGGTTTTCACCCGCCAGTGCGGCGGCTCTGCATGACTGATTTCGGTTCTGAGCGCCCCCTAGCGGCGTGTTCACTCATGAGTGACGTGGGGGGAGGAGGGAGGGCCCCGCCCCGCCCCGCCCGGCCCCGCCCGGCCCCGTCCCGCTCCGCGGGGCGCGTGAGTAGATGAATATTAATAATTGAGAAGAAAGAATATTGTTAATGAATAGAGGGTAAGTAATAAGATCAAAGGACCTAACGAGGAGACGAGAAAGACGGGACGGAGTGACCAGTCCGAGTGGCGAGCTAATGCTAATTGGACGTCGTAACGACAGGAGTTAACTGTAAGCCGAAACGTTTATCCAGCTGTGAGCCATAGTGCGAGATGAAAGGATGCTAATCGGAACAATGTAGCAACGGAGTCGAGCTAATCAGTGAAAAAAACGGCAACACTGTTTCAAAGTACGCTATTGATGTAGGACTGAGGCCTGTTGTAGCGAACATAAGACGTAATAAAATGAAAACCGTTAAATATAATGGTAGTATGTTATATGTAATATGTAGCCGACATGCATGGTAACATTTTATCCGTTGGAATATGGAAATCGAACCGTTCAGTAAAAAAATTGTAGCAGGGTGAAAATTGACTATGTGTAAAATATGCACACACGCATTGAGGCCTGTTATAACCAGAATATATATATATATATATATATATATATATATATATATATATATATATATATATATATATATATATATATATATATATATATATATATATATATATATATATATATATATATATATATATATATGCGGTGGACATAAGACGTAATAAAATGAAAACCGTTAAATATAATGATATGGAAATCGAACCGTTAAGTAAAAAAATTGTAGCAGGGTGAAAATTTACTATGTGTAAATATGCACACATGCATTTGTAACAAGAACGCAATACAAGACGGGAATATAAGATGAAGCAAAATTTAATATATATGAAAAGAAGTACAGTTACATATTAAAACATTATATATAATTATAAGTATAGAAGTTAACAATTACAACGTGATATATATATAAGTATAGAAGTTAAAAATTAAAAATGCCATATATAAGTATAGAAGTTCAGCGTGGGTACAAGTTCATCCGACATTATTGAATAGAACCAAAAGTTTGCGGCGAGCGAGAGGATGTGTCTTGCGTCGTCCTAGTTTGTCCAGAGGCAACGGTGCGAGCGTGCGTCGACGACGACGCAGTAACGGTGATCGACGGTGACGCGGTAATGGCGATCGACCGGACGGTGTTCTTGGGTAGTGTTGTAGGTCGGCCATGACAGCCGACCAGCGCCTCCTATGGTCGAGGAAATCTGTAGCAGAGGTGTGGCATGCAGCATCATTATCATCCCAGGATTCGGGCGAGATGTCACGATAACCGAATTTGAGGTGGTGCAGTTCGCTCAGAACGTGACGCCAAAGACTGGCGTGATGCATGAACGCTGGTAAAAGTCCGTCGATGTATAGATCGTCACGAAACTGACCGGTAATCGTGACCCGACGCTCTATGGTCCTGTGTTGCATTTCGATCATGACACACGGCCAGTAAGCTCTATGCATGCTGCAAGTAAACGACAAAACCAGAGTGAGAATATACATAATGTATATATATATATATATATATATATATATATATATATATATATATATATATATATATATATCAGACGTAACCAAGCAACGAGAGAGATGAAATATGAAACCAATCGACTGGTAGGTGTTATCGTCAGGCAAGCCGCTGCATATGGAACTTGGACTCGACGAACACTTAGCGAGACATGTATACAGGGAACGATAGAACAGTATGTAAAGTGAACATTTATTAAAAATGTAGAGCTATGAAAGAATAATAAAGAAATAAATAAATTAATAAATAAATATATATATATATATATATATATATATATATATATATATATATATATATATATATATACTTACGCACGATCTAGCAGCTCAAACATGGCCGTCCCGACGGTTTGTAGAACGACCAAGAGATCACTAAACAGAGCTACGACTTCGGCAGGCATGATGTTCGAGTATGAAGACAATAACGGCGTGGTTGAGATGACGACACGAAGATCCCAGCTCGTTTATATAGCATGGTAGAAATAAATCAGACAGCTGACGTAACCCTCAGAACAATACCACAGTAATCAGAAAAAAGATAAGCGGCCTGCAGCTGTCAACTAACCGACACCAGACATCCATCACGCAAGGAAAAAGTGGGGGTTATGAGTACTGAGACAGCTCTAGAACGGCGTGTATTTAATACAGTAAATGCACATTTTAACGGCATAAAGACAGTATGAACCGTACTGTACAGTTCCGAGGCGACAAGAATTACCTGTCCAATTTCTATGCGTGCCCGATACATGTGTGGAATAGAGAATTGAAGACTGTGGAAAGCGCGTACCAATGGCGTAAATGCATCCACCATGGGGATATGCACACAGCTGAAAAAATGCTATCCACTCACACGGGTCTACAGGCGAAATACCTAAGCAAGAACATTCGAGAGAAAGCGCATTTACGTGCAGACTGGAACACACAAAGATGTTCTATAATGTATGCGTTAGTGGCTGTTAAATTTCGCAACCCGACCCTACGTAAACGACTGTTAGCTACAGGAAAAGCTGAATTGAAGGAATGGGTCAAGAGTCGGGAAGGCTACTGGGGCGCATTGACGTACAGTGGTCAAGCTGGTCAGAACATGTTAGGACAGATACTTATGAAAGTACGCCAGTTCATACGAAGACACGAGAATCCCCCCACAGTGAAACTAACGCCAGACGTAACTCGAGTCGATCACAAGACCGATGGACAAAGTACACCGCACTGGCACACACCCGGCGCACAATAGCGCATCACGCGCTCGACCAAGGGGTACGATAAGATTGCGCGCCACAGGCAGTAGCAGACCTATATAAAGTGGCTCGCAGTTAACCAGACTCACACTCGCTTTCCGATCGCCCAGCACGAGCACCAGCACCAGCACCAGCATCAACGAAAGAACTATGGCAGCAGCACAGCAGTACAACGCCGATGAGATGACGATTACGCGGCTTGAGACTCAAGTAAGTAGCGGAAATTATAGATTTACACGTCCGTTAACTATAGTACAATGTGCCACGCAAGAGAAATATATCGTATATGCATCATGCGTACAGTGTACCAAAGGTGTGGTTCCCGAAAATAATGGCTACGCGTGTCGGGTTCATGGACGGCAGCGGGTTCCAACCTATCGATTCTGTCTGCGTATCCTCCTACAGGATGCCATTGGGAGTGAAGTGTGGGCAACGTTGTTTAACGAACAGGCAGTTAATGTGTTGGGATTTACGGCTAAGGCTTACATGAGCATGACGTCAGACACCGAGCGGTACGAGGCACTGGATATGTTGCGGGGGGCTCCTGTCATGGCAACCGTTAGGAAGCGCGTAGCGGGACAGTATGTCAATTACACAGTGTCAGAACTGGAAGTAATGGCCGTGTAACTCTGTTGTTGACAGGATGATGATGCCGACGTCGCCGCTGCCTCTGCTACAAGCAGTGACGTCGTCAGCGTCAGGAACGGAAGAGAGAAGGTAATGGAATGGTTACGTAATAATAGTTCCGAAATACTATTCTCCTCGTCAGTGGAAAGTTGCTCACCTCCATCCCTCATCATGATAACAGATGACGAGGGGGATAATAATGACGTCATATCTATAAGTAGTAGTAGTACTAGTAGCGACGACATGGAGGCTACGGTGAGTGGTCTAGATATGATACTTGACCGATCCGAAGCCATGACGATCGAAAATAACTTTTTTAAAGCACTAGAGGTCGCCAGCGTCCAGTATGCCTGTGACGAGGTGAACCGCATACTTAATTTAAAGGACGACAAGGAGCATTACGTACCATCGTCTGGCTTGATCATGCACATCTTGCGGTGGCTATCTATAGAGGTCACCTCAAGGTGTGCCAACAACAACAACTATATATATATATATATATATATATATATATATATATATATATATATATATATATATATATATATATATATGTTTGATCATACTAGCAATGTAATTAGTAGTCGTTCTGTTCAATAGAATGGTCTGACGCAACTACAGAGGGCGTACAGACATCAGGTATCAGCAATGTACGAGGCTGAGGAGGAGAAGGAGGCGGAGGAGAAGGAGGTGAAGAGACAACGAGGGGAAGCGCCAACAACATCCACACAAACCCATGACTCCTACCCGGAAACACAGGAAATGCCGTGGGGGCCTCTGTATGTTTCGGAGGACGATGATGATGATGATGAAGAAGATGACGATGAAGACGGTGCGAAAGAAGCCGAGGCTGAAGACGCCAGCTTCGAGTTTAGTCCGGCGTCACCACCGCCGACAACGGAGGAAGAGGTCACGACACCCCCAACCCTGTACGTGTTTCCAGAGGCAACAGTGGTGCTGAAGCCAGACGGGGGTGTCGTGAACATACCCGACCAATGTATCAAGGAAAGCGAGCCGTCCACCAGCACGCAGGAGGAGGATGCGAAGGAGGAGGAGGAGGAGGAGGAGGAGGAGGAGGAGGACCAGATGAATGACAAGGTGTGTCACATAGTGCTAGAAGAGGTCATGGCCAATATGATCGTGAACCAATGGAGTCGATCGTCGCAATCCGTAGACGTTATAACGGAACGCGTATGTGATGCGACAATTGCAACCATGCAGTCGTCAGAATGGCGGGAAGTTATGAATGCACAGGCACGCATGATCCTGCGACGTTAACCGTAATTAGTAGTGGACCATTAGTAGTTGAACATTAGTAGATAGTAGTTGTTGAACATTAATAGTAGTAGTAGTAGTAGTAGTAGTAGTAGTAGTAAGGAATAGTAGTATTAGTAATGTAACTTAGTATATTTTATTTTGTTTGCTTTAGGATGAAGCACCTGTGCTACCGATAGAAGCGCGTAGGCGTGCAGGCCGAGAATTAGTGGAAATAATATTAGAGTACATGATTACGACACACGATGAACAGTACTTATATTTTTGTTATGTAGGACGAGGAAGGGTATGATGAAGCACCCGTAGCACCAGCAGCAATGCGGAGACGCGAACTGCGACGATTAGTCAACATCATTATTGATTTCATGATCGAAACACACGAGTATTAATATTCACCGTTTACAACGGAAAGCATTATAAATCACAGTAGTTTATTTGTTAGCTGTAGAACGTTATGTTATGTAGTCTGTTATTGTATGACATAGATATGTAATTTAGTCTTATTGTATGACATAGAGTCATTGCTATATATATATATATATATATATATATATATATATATATATATATATATATATATATATATATATATATATATATATATACATAACAACTTATATAATACCTCATCATCATCATCATCATGGTCATTTTACGTAACCTCTGTCGCGGTATAACAACCCACAAGTTAATCATCAATATACTAGCCACTGGCGTGTCGATAACCGACCGTAAGCTAGGGTCACTGGCGAGGATGTAAAATCCCACAAACCATCATGTCAGCACAGTGATTATATAAGTTTATCAGTATATATATATATATATATATATATATATATATATATATATATATATATATATATATATATATATATATATATATATATATATATATATGTATGTATGTATGTATGTATATGACATACGTATATGTAATAAAAAAGTCATGCAATGATTGATACGTGTTGTCAGTGGTGTTACCTAGTTGAAAGAGAACCTGTAGCCATCGATAGTGGACACAGTAGCCATTAGCATAGGAACACACCTTAGTTACTACACCACCCCCCCCCCCCCCCACCACCACCACCACCACCACCACCACCACCACCACCACCACCGTACTAAGAACCGCAGTCTGTCAGTTGTAGACGCGTACAGCATCATGAAACGTCAGCTATGTCGTCACTGCGGAGTGACATTCGATACGCATGCAGAGCTACAACAGCACCTAGCGAGCCATTCCACACCGGCAGTTAACGAACACTCGAATGCGGTAACGGCACCAGCAGTGGTGCCACCTAGTGACCACGCCAAGAGAACGAAATATACTTGTAAATGTGATGCAACGTTTGGGAGATGGGACGACCTGCAGCATCATGTGATATCCGTATGTCGTCTTAGCAGTAGCGGTAGCAGGAGTACGAAAAAGACCGCAGTCTACACTTGTGCGAAATGCGGAAAGAATTTCAATAGACGTGACAGCCTGACCAGACACGCACGAACAACGTGTACCGGCGGCGTCGTCGTCGTCGTCGTCAAGAAACCACCAAGACCGAAGAGATCAAACAGAGAAGACACCACACCCCACCATCCACTCGTTACCCACGAAGACCCCCTAGATCCACCTGATCGACTCCCCTTCGACGACACCCTGTCCACGGAACTGTTAGATGTCGTTCGAGCGCACTGGCGAACGATACGGACACGTGTAATGAGAGGACCTATCCAATGTAGGTACGATTACAGATTAACAACATTAGACACGACCGTCCTAGAGACTCCTCTGAAGCGCATGTTCCAGGAACAGACCAACGCCTTCAAGGTTAATCTCAGTTACGGGTTCATTCTGAGGAACAAGAACACGGGTCGATACAAGTACTATCATTCCTCGCACAACTGCTGTGGACGATACCTGGACGAGCCCAGTCTCATCACCAACAGCAAGGACTTTGATGACTTTCTCGAACGCATCCGAGAAACCGACATCCTGCAATGGGCCATCAATCAAAGACCGGATTCTGCGTGGGTGTGCGAACTCGTGACCAATGTCACATTTTTCGTCAACCGCATCATCGATCATCCCATAGGATGCGTAGGAATGATTGCCCTGCCAGCGTACATCAAGAGGAACAAAACCGTCATCGGTCTGGAAAAGGAACCCACGTATAAGAAGAGGTACAACGATAACCTGTGTCTGTTCCGATGTCTGGCCCTGCATCGAGGATGTGACATACGTCGATTGGAACCAGCGGTGAAGACGCTGTACGAGACTTACAACCAAGACGGAATACCCATGGAAGAATTTGCCGGGGTCACGATGGACGACCTCTATCGTGTAGAGACCACGTTCCAAACGAACGTGTGCGTGTACAGTCTAGTACAACCGGATGGAGAGGATCAAGAGGATGAATCGACAACTGCCGAACTCGTCCGTCGATCGGTATGTAAGTACCCTGACACACTCTACCTCAATCTTCACGACACGCATTTTTCCTTCATCCAGGATGTACGCAAATACTGTCACTCGTATAGATGTCGGACGTGCGGTGTCGCGTTGTGGAAAGATGCATGGACGTTGCGTAGACACGAGAGCACGTGTACGGGAGGCGTGCCTCGAGTCTATCCTGGCGGCGTGTATCATTCGACTCCATCTGTATTCGAACGACTGGACGACGAGAACATCCGAGTGGCCGAAGCGTTGCGGTACTATCCGTACCGAGCCACCTTTGACTTCGAGTGTTGGTTCGACACCGAACAACTTCCGTCGGACAGTGACCGGGTTCACTGGGTTGCGCGTCACGTTCCGCTGAGCGTCAGCGTGGCTTCCAACGTGCCCGGACACGAGCAAGTGAAATGTCTCGTCACGGATGGAGACACCAACAAGTTGGTGAGCTCCATGATGGACATCCTGACAGCGATGAGTGACGCCGCGTACGAAAAGATCAAAGACTCATACGAGTATGCGTTGGAACAACTCGCAGAAGCGCTGACGAGCTGGGACGAGCAGGAGGAGAGTGCACGGTCAGCCACCGACAAGGACGCTCGACCGGCAACCAACCCGTACAAAAAGCTGATGGGACAACTGTATGGATGGATGCATCAGTTACCTGTCATCGGGTTCAATTCGGGTTCGTATGATCTCAATGCCATCAAACAGTTCTTCATACCGTACTTCCTGTCGACCTCAAAGACAGCGGAACACTCCGAGGAAGACGAGGACGACGACGACGACGCCGAGAGGGAGCAAGAGGACAAAGAGACCAAAGAAGAGAACGACGGCGTCGGATCATTTTTCGTCATAAAACGCAACAACACGTTCATGTGTCTTTCGACGGATCAGCTGAAATTCCTAGACATGACCAACTACATAGCCCCCGGGTTCAGCTACGACAAGTATCTGAAAGCGTACGGATGCGAGGTGACGAAAGGTCATTTCCCGAACGAGTACATGGACCGTCTGGAGAGACTCGACGAAACCGCTCTTCCGCCGAAAGAGGCCTTCTTCAGTCGGCTGAAGAACGAAGGTATTTCAGACGAGGATTACGCCAGTTGTCAGAAGGCCTGGTGCGACAATGGCATGACGACGTTGCGCGACTTTCTCGTCTGGTACGACAACAGGGACGTGGTTCCCTTTCTTCAGGCAATCGCTAGACAGTTTGCCTTCTATCGAGAACGTGGAATAGACATGTTCAAGCAAGGCATCAGCGTACCTGGTCTGACCCTGCTGTACCTGTTCAACGACCTTCCAGAGAAGACCTACTTTACCATCTTCAACGAGAAGAATAAAGATCTGCACGACCTCGTCAAAGATAACATCATAGGTGGCCCGTCGATCATTTTTCACCGCTATCACGAGAAAGGGGTCACCATGATACGTCAGAACGAATACGGAGAGGCTGCTCGTCCGTGTCGATCGATCGTCGGATACGATGCGAACGCGCTGTACCTGTGGTCGCTCATGCAAGACATGCCTATGGGATGGTACACGCGACGACGGGCGGAGAACGACTTCCGCCCCGAATCGGCGCAGCTGTACGGACAGATGGCTGCAGAATGGCTGACGTGGGAATCCGAACGCACGGGACTTTCCATACGACATCAGATCAACGGACGAGAGAAGCGAATAGGCAAACATCGGGTGGATGGTTGGTGCAGCGAGACGAAGACGGCTTATCAGTTCGAAGGGTGCTACTTCCACGGTTGCCCGTGCACTCGAGAAGAGGTGAACCCAAGGCGCAACTGCTCGCCGAGACTCGAAAGACCACCGCCTACCTACGTCACTTTGTCAAGGTCGTCCAGCTGTGGGAATGCGAGTGGAAAGAGATGAGACGAGCCCCGGCCGTACGAAAGTGTCTGGACGCTGCATTTCCCCGACGTCGACACTTGCGGTGGACGATGACGTCACAACAGATCCTGAACGGCGTGAGTGCAGGAACCGTGTTCGGCATGATCGAGTGCGACATCTGCGTACCGGAAGAATTGCGCGCGCACTTTGCCGAGATGCAGCCCGTGTTCAAGAACGTCCGTATGATACGCGAGGATCTCGGTCCGTTCATGCGCCGCTACGCCGAAGAGCACAACATCATGTCGACTCCGAGACGCATGCTCGTGGGTAGTTATCAGGGCGATAAGATACTGCTCGCAACGCCCCTGCTGCGATGGTATCTGGACCACGGTCTCGAGGTGCTGCACGTGTATCAGGTCATCGAGTACGATCCCATTCCGTGTTTCCGACGGTTCGGCGATGCGGTGTCCACGGCCCGACGCGAGGGCGACGTCCACCGAGACAAGACCATCATCGCGGACACCATGAAGTTGCTGGGGAACTCGGGCTACGGAAAGACCATCACAAACGTCGACCGACATCGCGACGTCAGCTACTGCACGGAGAAGGCGGCATCGCTCATGGTCAACGATAAACGGTTCCGACAACTCGACAGGGTCGTCGACAACGCGTACGAGATAGAGATGAACAAGAAGACCGTCAAGTACACCCTACCCGTCCACGTGGGATTCTTCGTCCTGCAGTACGCCAAGATGCGCATGTTGCAGTTCTATTACGACTTCATCAACCGATACGTGGAGCGCCCTCTGTTCCAGTACTGCGAGATGGACACAGATTCCGCGTATTTGGCCTTGACCGGTGAGTCCGTCGACGACCTCGTGACCCCAGCACTACGCGATCATTACTTCCGACATCGCTCCGAATGGCTCCCGTCCGAATGTTGCGACGAACATCGGAACGAGTACGTGCGCTGTCGACTGGCCAATCGACCGTGGATCGGAGACGAGGCGTGCTGTAAGGCGCGCAGAGCGTTCGACAAGAGGACGCCGGGTCTGTTCAAGGTCGAGTGGTCCGGCGACGGGTTCGTGGGGTTGTGTAGCAAGACGTACTACTGTTTCGGCGCCACCGACAAGTACAGCACCAAAGGACTGAGCAAACGTCACAACGTCATCGACAAGGATGCGTTCCTGGAGGTGCTCACCAACCGTCGGAGCGGAAGTGGAAAGAACCGCGGATTCCGGGTGCATAACTCGACCGTGTTGACGTACGTGCAGGAACGGGCGGCCCTCACCTACTTTTACGCCAAACGCGTGGTGCACGAGGACGGGTGACCACGGGTCCGGTGGACGTGTAGTAGATAAGGCGATGCACGCTGCACTTGTTTCATACGCGATCATGGATGCACGATGGAAACATCCCTTCACGTGCATCGTTGCCGGACCGACGGGATGCGGCAAGAGTACGTTCGTGATGCGTATGTTGCGTCACGCTACTGCAATGATCGACCCACCTCCCGAACGGATCACGTGGTGTTACGGAGAATGGCAAGAGGCGTACGCAACGACGGACCTGAACCACGTGCGCTTCGAGGAAGGGTTACCGACGGCGGCCATGTTCGAATCGACGACGAGGAACCTCATCGTCATAGACGATCTCATGGCAGAAACGGACGAGCGGGTCACGACCTTGTTCACTAAAAAAAGTCACCACAGGAACACGTCCGAGCTGTATCTCGTACAGAACCTGTTCCCCAAAAACAAAGAGAGTCGTACCATCAGTCTGAATTCTCAGTACATGGTGGTGTTCAAGAATCCTCGTGACGCATCGCAGATGTCGCACTTGGCTCGGCAGATGTATCCGGGACGCGGGAAATTCGTGCAAGAGGCGTTTAAAGACGCCACGGCGGTACCGTACGGTTATCTATTGGTCGATCTGAAACAGGACACGCCCGAGGACATGCGTCTGCGCACGGCCATCTTTCCAGACGACGGTGTTCAGTACGTGTACTTGCCGAAGGTATAAAAAGACCGAGTGCGTGGATGGTCTCTTCATTCGCACCATGTCTGCCCTGGTGAAGAGACACATTGCGTGCATACAGACGCTGCACAGACTAAAGAACAACAGAGAGAAAAAACCATCCTAAAAACGCTAACGCCGAACTGCTGTGCGCGCTGGCCGAGTGTGCCTACAACATACTACGAAAGAACGTTCCGTTGACCGCAGTACAGAAGCAACGTCTGGGTAAATACAAGACGAAATTACGCGAGTTGGCCAAGAAAAGAACGTCGGCTGCCAGGAGAAGACGCCTCTTGATACAACCGCAGGTCGGCGAGGGACAGACCGGAGGTTTCCTATCGGCCTTCCTAGCACCGTTGGCCAGTTCGGTCTTTCTATCCCTGCTCCGAAAGGAGCGACCGACGAGGTAGATACATGGAACACGCACGCAAGATGGCCTTGGTAGACCCTCGACTGTTGGACACGCTTCGTTCACCCCCACCTCCCCCAACCACCGACACCGTAGGTAAGAAGGTGCAAGCCCTCGATGCCGATATGAAGACCATCCTCGACAGAACGGACCTAGACGACGGGACCAAGGTTACACTGTATAATCAGGTGTTGCAGCGGTACAACGTCTTGGCCGATAAACACGCCAAGGAACCGGTACGCGTGCTCACGGTGAACGAGTCGGCGACGGGGTCGAGGGCGGAGCCGGGGTCGGAGTCGGAGGATGCAGCAGTACGCGTTCCCGGTAGCGGAATAGAGGCCACCGTCTTGGACACCGTTCCCAAGACCATGCACGCCAAAGCCCGACGTTTGATGGAACATCTGAAGAGAAATGTCGCGTGGACCGCTCGCGGTGAACTCATACACGAGGGCGAGCCGGTGGTCGGAAGTAACGTGGTGGATCTCGTCAACGATCTGTTGCGTAAGAGAAAGACCGATGCGACGGGGTGGCAGCCATTCGCACGACAACCCCGCACCATCAACCTGCCCATGGAGTTGGTCGGTAACGCGGCCAGGAAAGCCTACATGCGACAGGCGACGAGGACGGTCACTCCCCCTCGCCGATCGACTGCCGCTACTCCTCGTGCTGTCGGCAGTGCACGAAGATCGCTAAGTTGGACACCCCTCTCTCGTCAGCATCGTCGTCGAATGGAACATTCCATGCCCACCCCACCCCCCGAAAAACGCAAGGCTTTGTCGTCATTGGCCGGTTGGGACGACATATAATGCGGTGCGATGCGTGTCCGTGACACAGTGTTCGTCATGTCAACGGATCCACAGGACACGTACCGTTCCATCGTCGCTGCGATATTCGTTAGTGGACTTTACTTGATCGCTCACGGCATAGCCCAAGGTCTCATTCAACAGACGTTGTTCAGACTATGGTTTCGCTACTAGACCGTTGTTGCTCTACCGCTTGCGTTGTTACTGCGATAGCGTGCGTCCTACTATACGTCGGCGCTCTCCTCGTCATTCGTCAGCATCTGTGCTCCGGACTCAACGTCACGGACCCCGTCAACGCGTCCGACCTCCTCCTCTTTTAATGATGGCAGCACGGAGGAGAGAACAACCCATGAGGTCGGTCTACTTCGATCCACAGAGGGTAGGCAGTTATGGAGGGGTCGGCGCCTTGCGTCGCGTCACGCGCATGCCGCGGAAAATCGTCGCCTACACCTTACACAAACCAGCGAGACGCCATTTCAAGAGACGATGCGTCATCGTGGGTGGTATGAATCAACAGTGGCAGGCCGATCTCGTAGACCTGACGAAGTTTAAACGCCACAACGAAGGTATGACCTTTCTCCTCACGACGATCGACGTCTTCTCGAAAGTGGCCCGGTGTGTTCCCCTGAAGAACAAGTCCGCGGCGTCACTGACTGCGGCGCTGCAAACCACGTTCGTCGACGTTTGGCCACATACGCTGCAGACGGATCAAGGCAAGGAATTTCTGAACAAATCAGTTCAGGCTCTATTGCGTCGTTACGGCATCCGTCACTTCTCCACGCACAACGCAGAGACGAAGGCGGCCGTCGTGGAACGCTTCAACAGAACGTTGATGACGCGCATGCGCCGATACTTCACGGAACACCAGACGTGGATTTACGTAGACGTCCTTCCGGACATGATACGATCGTACAACAACACCCCTCACGACAGCATCGGCATGGCACCGTCACAGGTGAATCACAAAAATCAAGAAAAGGTGTGGCAACTCCTGTACGGCCACGACGGTAAGGGAGTGCCCAAGTTGCACGTGGCGGATCGCGTGCGCATCAGCAAGTACAAAGGCAAGTTCGAAAAGGGCTACGAGCCGAACTGGAGCGAAGAGATCTTCACGGTGCACGAGGTTCATCCCTCCGATCCACCCGTGTACCGCTTGCCGGACGATCTCGGCGAAGTGCTGGAAGGCACCTTCTACGAACCGGAGCTGCAGAAGGTGTCGGTACCCGTCGATAAGGTGTACCGCGTCGAAGAGGTACTGGAACGCCGTACGAAGGACGGACGCAAGGAGGTTTTGGTGAAATGGTTCGGCTATCCCTCCACACACAACAGCAGGATCGACGCCGGGGCACTCATCCACTCCACTATAAAGACCAGCAACGCGTATGGCGACACTTCATTCGAGAAATGACACACGACACGACACCACAGACCGTCAGCACCACCACCACCACCATCATAGACGAGGAGGCGCCGGAAGCACAGTAGGCGACGGAGGAGGAGGATTGTACCGACGCTGCATCGAACGAGAAAGACAGCACTCCCTGGCACCTGTTCGGTACCGCGTGTCCCAAAGAGGAGATTGTGTTTCTGTGTCAGGTCGTCGTCTTGTACACGATCATCCTGATCAGCATTTACAACCTGACGACAGGTCACACGAATTCTAATCTGTGGACGGCGCTGCTGAGCAGCTCGTTGGGTTACCTGCTGCCCAATCCCACGTTGAGACGCAATGGCGACTGATTTCTATCTTACGCTACCTAGCAACGCTTCCATGAAGGTGCACCCCGATAACACCTTGGCTCATTACATCACGGACTTGCCACAACGCATATCGCTGTCTGGCGAATGGGAGTGCGGGCTGGCAGAGTTCCAGTATCCACATACGTGGTACAACGTTCGAGAAGACGACACCTGGTTCTACCTCAACGAGCGCAATCCTGTGGGTCTTACCCCGAGCGCGCAGATTGCTGCTGGCTATTACCGCAGTCCCGAGGTATTGTTGGACCACGTCAACAAGGCGCTGAAACGCATGTGGACGGATAAGACGCGGGCTAAACTGAGCTACAGTTCCATCACTCAGAAAATGACGTTGCACATGTCACCGAGCACCGACTTCACCATGCCGTACCAGAGTGCAATGGGTACCATTTTGGGATTCCACCCGTCGCTTGTCACCAGTCCAGCGAACGATAGGGAGACGCGCGTGTACGCCCACCCGCGAGTAGGAGAGCAACCCCCGGAGCTAGGTCTCAAGCCGTCGGCCACCGTTACTCTGCCACCCGAAAAGGCAAAGACTACCGATAGCCCGTACTCTTACCGTCGAGAGGCCAATACCGTGGTGAACATGCATCAAGGGTTCGACACCATCTACGTCTACACGGACGTCGTGGAGTCTCGCATCGTCGGCGACAGTCTCGTGCCGTTGTTGCGCTGCCTCCCGGTTCGCGGAGGTCACGGTGCCACGGTGTCCGATCGTTTCACTAACGTTCACTACGTGCCTCTGTTGCGCAAGGAGTTCGGGACCATAGAGGTGGATATAAGAGACGACACCGGGCGGCGCGTACCATTCGAGTACGGTAGAGTGACGGTGACGCTTCATTTTCGACGGCGCAGGACCGCACTGTTCTAACGACGACGACGATGAACTACAACGACTATTACGCGCGTCAGGCGGGTGGTGCGCTGCCCTACTTCGCAGGTGCACAATACCAGCGAGGTCACGGACTGGGCAGTCTGTTCGGCGGTCTGCTGCGCAGCGCCATGCCACTCATCAAGAGAGGTGCCGTGGCGTTGGGCAAAGGAGCGTTGAAGACCGGCATTCGCATAGCCGACGACGTCTTGTCTGGTCAGAACATAAAAACGGCAGCCAAACGACGCATCACGGACTCTGGTAGGAGCATGCTGCATACCCTTGCGACCCCTGGCGTGCGACCTACGAAACGTATAAAACGAGCGTCCTCGCAGACAGGAGTCACTACGACGAAGAGACGGCGCGCGAAACAGACGCTCAAGAAACGTGAGGCCGACATATTCGACGAAAAAGATGGCGTTCGTACATAAGCAGTCGTGCGAAGGGGTCAAGTCCGAGCTGGATCTCTTTACCGTACCTCCCACTCAGAACAGCATCGTCGACAGTCACGTGGTCGAACATCAACCCATGGCCTCTCTGGACTCTGGTGGACCGATAGAATTCCTGATCCCCGGATCGGGAGACGATTACCTGGATCTCGCCAACACGATGCTACACGTGCAGGTGAAGGTGACGCGAGCCAACGGGGACGATCTCGACTTGGCCGACCCCGTGGGACCGGTGAATAACTTGCTGCATTCGCTGTTCGGTCAGGTCGACGTCTCCCTGAACGGCACGCTCGTGACCCGTTCGACCAACACGTACGCGTATCGTGCCTACATCGAGACGCTGCTGAGTTACGGTGCCGATGCCAAGGACACGCAGCTGACGGGTCAGCTGTGGTACAAGGACACGGCCGCTCACATGGATGCCGTCGAGTTAGTCGACGGCCCCACGGCTAACGCAGGGTTCGTGGCTCGACGAGAGCACGTGGTACGGAGTCGAGTGGTCGACATGATGGGTCGTCTACACGTGGACCTGTTTCTGCAAGATAAATTCCTTATCAACGGCGTCGACGTCAAGATCCGACTGGTGCGTAACAAGGCTGCGTTTGCGCTCATGGCTGGTGGAGCCAACCCCGATTACAAGATCGACATCGTCAATGCCACCTTGTTTGCCAAGAAGACCACCCTCAATCCCGCCGTGCAGATGGCACACATCAAGACACTCGAGAAGACCACGGTCAAGTATCCGATGCGGTCCGTCGACTGCAAGGTGTACTCCATTCCCACGGGCGCTCGGTCGCACACGCACGAGAACCTGTTCCTCGGTACTCTGCCGAAACGTCTGGTGCTGTGCTGCGTCGATAACGACGCCTACAACGGTGCGTACGACAAGAATCCGTTTCACGCCAAGAACAACGCCATAAGCTTCCACGCCGTGTACGTTGACGGAAGACAGATACCCGCCAAACCCTTCCAGCCCAACTTCGCAGCCGACCTCTTCGTCAGGAGCTACATGAGCATGTTCACCTCGACCGGTAAGATCTGGCAGGACGAGGGCAACGGTCTGACTCGCAGCGACTACCGAGACGGTTACACCTTCTTCTGTTTTGACCTGACCCCCGACCAGTGCGACGGTCCCTGCTTCCATCTCGTACAAAAGGGCAACCTCCGCATAGAACTTCATTTCCGCGAGGCGCTGCGGACCACCGTGAACGTCATCGCCTACGCCGAGTTCGAGTCCGTGCTGGAAATCGACAAGAGCCGCAACGTCATCTGCGACTTCTGATGAGATGGACACCCTGCAGATCGCCCGACTACTGCAGGCGGACCCGACCACCAGATCGATATTTCGCGGTGTCGTACCCAAAGACGGACTGCCCGCGACGATAGACGGCGTTCTACCCGCCGCCTTCGTGTGCAACACCGACGACGGCGACGAACCGGGCGAACACTGGATCGCGCTGTACCTGGCTGCCGACGGACGCGGCGATTACTTCTGCTCGTACGGCCTGCCACCACGTCACGCTGCCTTCCGCACCTTCATGAACGAACATTGTTCCGAGTGGACTCATAATAGCAAGAGACTTCAGAGCGCTCTGTCTAACGTTTGAGGACAGTATTGCGTAGCTTTTCTGTTGCTTCGTTGTAACGGCTTTCCGATGAAAACTTTTATCAACGTATTCGGCACCGATCTAGTTGCTAACGATTGCCGCGTGTTTGATTGGCTTAAACAGATGCGACAAGGTAGACTGTATTATCGCTCGTCGTAATCGATCGACGAGCCTCCGGTAGTCGTACTTATATATTACACGCTACCCATATTGTATCGCCATCCTGCTGCTGCTGCTTGTTCAATAAAATATACGTGTGCACTCGTACGATACCGTGTCTCGTTCCTTTCTCGTCTCCTCGTTAGGTCCTTTGATCTTATTACTTACCCTCTATTATTCATCTACTCACGCGCCCCGCTGAGCGGGGCGGGGCCGGGCGGGGCCGGGCGGGGCCCTCCCTCCTCCCCCCACGTCACTCATGAGTGAACACGCCGCTAGGGGGCGCTCAGAACCGAAATCAGTCATGCAGAGCCGCCGCACTGGCGGGTGAAAACCTCCTAGGTACTACTAACGTTCTTACATAGCACTGAATCTGGTCGTTTTGAATGCCCAAAACACTTTACATTTCTCCCCTTGCAGACCTCTTCATTCCATCACCAACTTGACTTCTCTAGGATGCACACAGCTACACTACAATTACTCGCAACACCAGTAGTAGTGATGCTTTGCTGACCCAAATGAAATAATTATAAAGTGTTAATAAAATGAAGCACATAAACACATTGAAATTAGATTAATTAGACTATTGTAATCAAAATATTTATGTGAAGTCACTAGCAGCATAATTGAATTGATGCTGATTGGGTTCTAACCACACAAAGAGCATACGTGTACACATTCTGCAGCATATATTAACTGATATACTTTTACTTCTACGTCAAGCCATTGTTCAATACCTGTGCTTTCTTTGTCCGATGCACTTATTCATGCTTTTGGGTAAATTAATAATAAAATGTGTATCAAGTTCAGCAGTGTTAAATAGAACGTTTTGTGTCTGACTCGCTATTAATTATTTTAATTAATATATGTAAAAAAATCGGACATGACATATATAAATTGACCGTCATTGTCAATATTATTGAACGGACAAATACTGGCCATACATTTAATACAATACCAGTGTTCGCAACAACCTCAGGCATTGTGTGTGCTGAATCTGATTCAATTAATGTGATAACCCTTTAAAAGTAATACACTGTGAAACGGTAGAACAACTATACGCTATCTTTGTACATATCTGACAACAAGAGTTATCTTTATCCAGTGTTGATCAGTGTGGACATATATTTCTGATGTGATTCCAAATGTGCAAACTAAATTAGATAGTATATTTTAGACAGTATATCTTTTAGCCTGAGTACAGCATGTGGATTTGATTAATGTTAACATGATAACTGACTCTTTGGCGTCTCTGGGTTATTTTTTACTACAGTAATACTATTATAATTTTCTCTAGTAGTGGCTAGTAACTACTTATTTTTGCTATGGGGATATTGCAAAATGCAGCAACTTAAAGGCTACCTGCAGTAAGATTGCAATAATGGCTTTCAACTGGTCAGCAAAGCAGCTTTTAGTAAACAACATTCATCTAACAAAATATTAGCAGCATCCTTCAAGTTAATTAGTTACCAGAGCCAGACTAAGTATAACCATCTGGCATCGCTCCAGGGCAGTCCAAGAAATCTAGGTCAAGCACCCTGTGACGTCAGAACAGGCGGAAGCAGCTGGGCCTGCTGCGCGTGCAGCCGTATTGTGCGCCATTGTTTACATTCTTTTCATCGATTAATTGATAACACATGATATTTCTCATTGTAAAATCGGATAGTATGGAAGTCTTACATATATTCAGCACTTGCTTATACGAAACATTTAAGAATCGAATGTGTCAAGTTACGACAACGCAACAGGTCGCGTAACTTTTTCGTAAGTTCTGCGCCCTGTATTCAGTTAAGATTTCGATTTCGTCGCAACCGAGTGTTGCGACGTCGTGATAATGCATTTATGGGTATCGACGACATCCAGGTGTGTACCAATTAAGCATTTTGTAATTTTTTAGTGTACCGTGCATCTGCCGTGTTTTCAAAGCGGCACCCAAGCCTTACCAATGCCATGGCAATGCATAACGTCGCATGAAAAAAATCAACAAACGGGACCGATTATTAATTGACTGCGTTGATTTATAGATTTAATGCGTGTTACTTATAATACAAGTATGTAGGCAAGTTTAAAAACACTTGAACTGTGATTTATATTAAACTATCCACTATATTGAGGGTGTGTGGCAAGGGTTTCAACTTTCCATCTCCACCTGTTTTTGGGGACCCTCCTCACATCAATTTTGAGAGTCCACCCCTCATCAATCTTACCTCCCACCTATATGTGTCCATTGGAATTGCTGACTTTTGTGTGCTCGAATGACTATTGTATGTAAAAAAAAAACACTACGCTTGACATACCAAAATTACTTTTCTTCTAATGATAATGCCTTGCTGTTTATTTAGTGGTTGTTTTTTAAGCTATTATTTTTAAAGCTATTAGTGCAAAGGAAAATAATTAATTGTAGGAAGACTCAACATTATTTTGAGCTTATCAAGAAGGACCATCATAGTTTTCCCCTCTAATACGGCGTGTTGCTCAGCATTTCATTGGCCAACATATAGTGGAAGACATCATTATAAAGTAAACTACCAAAGACATATGGTAAATTACAAATCCTGCATACTGGTTATTTATTATTAGTTTCACACAAAAAACACATGAAAACAACTTATGCTACAAACATGAATATACACATTATATTTTGATAACTTAGAACAATTGACACTAATGATATTAATTACATAACATACAATCCTGTTGTATTATACACAAGTACATAACTATTACTTCATTGCAATGTGATGTGTATAATGTAAATAACATTTCTTAAGGTTACTCTAAAATGTGTGTCCATTTCAAAAAGTGAAAGTGGCCAGTTCGTAGAATGGCTGGTAGTGTTTTATTTTTATTTATACTGATAAACAGTATTTGTGAAAAGGTAGTAGACAAATTTTATGCAATTGTAAAAATATTTACAATACAATTTTGTATCCACTGTACACCATTTCAAACATGATCAAGTGATTATTGACTTTTACGATTACATATTCTTCAAAGATATCATCTTGATTGCAAATGCAGGCATCATGTGGAGCACATCATAGAAGATGACATCTCCGGGACAATGCTGAATCAAGCACTGCGTGCCCTTTACCAGCTGTTAATTATGTGGTCAGTCCTGAGTAGTTACAATGACATGTAATTGTGAGATTAAAAGTTTTGTCAGCCACTAAATTGGCATCTTGGTGCTACACCACTTGCAATTTGCATCATTTAATTTCAAGATGCAGCAGTTCTTCCTGTATGTCACGTGTCCTGGAAATACACATGTAGGCTGTGATGTAGCGCTTTATAAGTCATTGATAATTAATTTGCAAATAAAAGCCATACTTGAGACACAAGTTTTTTGTACAACTAGTGACACACATAGATAATAATGTTGTGTGTAGTATTGTGTACATATAATACATACTTGTGTTTTGGATCCATAGCATATACATAGGTAAGGCAGATACTAGTTGTGTCTTTTAATTAATGTAACAACTTTTGTGTATGTTTTATAAACTACATGTAATAACGCAGTCAATACCTCTACTTAAATCATCATTTTGAAATCATGCAATAGTCACTGGAATAAGTATGTCATGTATGGTATGCAGCATTATTTGTGCGGATAATGTTGTAGCAAATAAATATGAATATGTTATTATCATTTATAATAGTGCAGTATCATGCTAATGTTATTGCATCACCACTGCTGTAATTTATGAAATGTATGCAATTCATTAGCCCCCATTCATATAGTATACTGTGCACACTACCTTACATTTAATGTTCTCCCTGGTTTTCTGTCTTTGGGTGTGGCACGTAGATTGATTGTGTTGGGTGTGTGTTGTAATTAATTATAGAAACAAATCATTATAGTTGGCAGTTATTCTATGTAGCATAACAGTATGGAAACTATTCATGATATATATATATATGTATGTATGTATGTATGTATGTATGTATGTATGTATGTATGTATGTATGTATGTATGTATGTATGTATATATATATATATATATATATATATATATATATATATATATATATATATATATATATATATATATATATATATATATATATTGCTAAATGTGTAACAAAATGTTTCACCACCCCACAAGGCATATGCTTTGTTGCGAAATAGTGTGAATAATGCGTATGCGTATGTCATAATATGTGTGTATAAATAAATTGTATTATTACACACTATTAATTTAAAGGTACTGTATTTGTTGCTCATTTATTAATATAATGTTCTTGGTACTAGAATAAACATTTGTAAATGATGCTGCCCGCCAAAATGTGTTTAATAAGCCAAATACATATATTTGCATTTTTATTGTTTCGTTACGAAAAGTTGCAAATAGTGTTTATGGCGCGAAACCACAGGGGCGGAGCTAGGCGAAGCTTGCTTTGCCGAACGTTAATGAGATGCATCACGTGATCGCGGGATCGACACGCGCGCGCACCGGCGACTTGCTCAGAGTTTGTTGACATTCGGGCAATATGGCTGACAGTGACAGGCGGTTTGTGCGCGTACCGTTGCGTTCCGCGACGACGAGGAGGAAAAAGGAGTTGGATAAAGCGAGATTGGCAACACGAGTGACACTGAGAAACCAAAAGGGACGTTGGGATCGCCTGAAGACTGTCTTTAAAATGAAAGACAGTGAAGTGGCAGACATTCTATTCGACACGTTAGTACATTTTCTTATTATTACTATCCTAGCCTAGGCCTAGCGCGAGTATCGGCATCCGATCGATACCCGGAGCCCCGGCCCTAGGCTATGGCTATGTCGCATGTGGTGCCTTCACACAATTCAGGATTAACACCAGTTAAGTTGTTTCCAGGATGTGGGTTTATGTGTAATTCGTTCATGAACGTGTGTATGTGAGAGGAATGTAAAAATATATCAACGTTTTAATTACAAGTAACGGAACTAACGTTACGATCCTACCGACGCAACTCGACAGGCTACAAAAATTATTTGCCTAACAGGGTGTTTCTTACTGGGAAAAGTTGCTGTATGTTGTCTTTTTTTGTATCATAGTCATGGCTATTGAAAAAAGGGTGTGTGCTATGTGTAAGAATGGCAAGGCCCAGCCCCAGGCCAAAAAAAAATAATTGAACATTGAAATACTTCAGGAAAGTTTCATAGTTTTCACAGTATATATTGAAAAGTACATATATGTACTCATAAATTCTGCGTACATTGAGTATGAATACGAGTACCTGACACATAAGTTATATGAGTACGAGTATTTAAAAAAATTACTCGAGTACCGAGTATTTCCGCCTCAGGCCTGGTCGAGGACACCATTTGATTTGTTGTAGCTGTGCGCACGCACACACTCACATAAAATATAGTGCCTGCATGTTGCATATGTGGCATGTTGATAATCTCCATGGCATAGGCTTAGTGTAGCAAAAACTCACCCATGTGCTTAGACAAGTTATTGTTGTTGCTCTCCTCTTTTTCCCTGTAGTCCGGGTGAGGCTGGCACCGATACTGGTTGATGATTTATTTTCCGCCTTCTTCATAACTAGTCCCGTTTTACTACGGTCTCCACCAATTGTCTCCACTCTACTCCTCTATCCCTCACCCTCATTCTCCATTCCCCTCCAACTAAATCTCTCTTCACGCAGTCCTCCCATCTCAGTCTCGGTCTTCTTCTTCTCCACTCCTTTCTACCCTCCACCTTTCGGATTCACATTTTGTTATGCAAAATGCCTGATGAATAATGTACACTAAGTAGTTGTCAGACACCAAGGCTATGCACAGTTTATATTGCCAGTTATTCTATATATAATATGTCAGCAAAACATTGGTACCCACTTCAATGAAATTACGTACATTTGTCAGTGTCCAAGTGTGGCCCTATGTCATGCTCATGCTTGAATAAATTACGGTGGGAAAGAATTGGCCCATTGAAATGTAGCAAATTGAAAAAAGTTACATCATAATATGAACAAACACGTAAATGATCATCTAAAGATGTGGAAAGAAGAACGATTATGGAAGAATGGTTGTTTTAAGTTAAAATGCAAATATTGTTGTAACAACACTGGAAGCTTCATTGAGTCACTACTGTCCCATCAGTGCACACAGATAAGCATGAGTCCAATCTGCTAATGTGTTGTGTATTGCCCTGTCTCATTGACACATCCATTGTCTCATTGTTAAACATAATGCCTCCAAGTGGGTTGTAATGTAAAACCATCCCAGACTGGCAGTAATATACCAGTCCTCCTGGTGTGAATTGTGCATGTGGACAGTTGTTCATATAACTGTGTCAGACAAAAAAACAGCCTTTGACCAAAAAAATATACAGAAAGCAACTGGTAATCAAAGTGAATAATATTTTATATACTATATAAACTTTAACTACAGTATAGAATATAAACAGTATAAACATGATCAATTATGGGTACTCACCACATATTTAGGAAATAAATTATTTTATTGTACTATGGACAACCCATTACATGCATGCACATTGCTACCATCCAACGTCAATTTGATGGGCACATCACTAAATGGAAAGTAGGCCACTGTAACATGGGGCATGAAATATGCAAATAAAATAGTTATTTAATGAAAGGTTAAGGTATGTTACAGATACAACTAAATATTTGTCTATGTTGATATACATGTAGAGATAGTGAGTGGAAATAAAGCTACATGACAAAAGTAATGAAAATAAAGTCACAAAATTGCCTAAGAAAGTCACAGAGAAATATAGTAACAACATTGTGTTATTCAAATACCATATATTAAATACAAAGGTACATTCTTGCACATTTTCACTGATACTTGAGCACAATCAATTTTTATGATTAAAAAAATAATTATATTTTGACACAATATTAAGTGATAATATTTATTGATTTAATAAGCATATCACTAGAGCCGTCAACCCACTCTGGTTTAGTCATGGCATTTAGCTGGCATAGACAAGTGGTTGAGTCAGCTTTGAAAGTGGCTTCTCAAGTGTCACTAACAAAAAAGTAAAGGTGACCAAACACTTTGGTGATCTGTAATCATGTTTCTTTATTGTTTGTTTTGTTTTAGTATTTCAACTTGTATTATAATGCAAAGAACTAGATATACAAATGAACAGGCTTTTGCTGATGAAATGAATGATTTTTACAGACGTTTTGATACTCAGGACTCTTCCAGTATATGTGATTCTGTGCTCAGCGATGTGTTTGTCAGTAATGCCGATAGGCTTGAAATTAATGTAGATGTATGTAGAAGAAAGGCAACTGGTCCTGATGGCATTCAAGCTATTTTATTGAAAACATTTGCTGAGGAGCTGGCACCGGCTTGGTGCCCCATATAACCCATATTCCAACTTTCAGTCGATAGCCACAGGGTACCAATACTCTAGAAAACCTCATATATTACTTATGTACCAAAAATAATTTGCCCAAAAGAAAACAATGATTACAGACCTGTTGCACTTACATCAATTGTCATTAAATGTTTGGATTGCTTAGTGGCTTGTAAACTGTGGTTAGACGTTCAGGACTATCTTGACCCATTCCAATATGCCTACAGGCAGAACAGAGGAACATATGATGTTGTCAACACTGTTGTCCATTTAATTTTGAAACACTTAGACAAGCCCATGGCTTTTGCTAGACTATTGTTTATAGACTATAGCTTGGCGTTTAACCTAATCCAACCTCACACCCTGCTCAGTAAGTTGAAACAAATGAATGTCAATCAATATATCATCAAGTGGTATCATTCTTTTCTAACAGATATAGTGCAGCTTGTTAAAGTAAATCAGACTCTTTCCTATACTGTGGTAACAAATATCGGTGCACCCCAAAGTTGTGTCAGTTTGCCGATTTTGTACTTTCTATATACAAATGACTGTACCAGCAGCAGTACTAACAACTACATAATAACATTTTCTGATGATTCGGCTATTCTTAGTCTGTTACATGCTGATTCTGACATCAGTATGTACACTTCTGAAATTGAAAGCTTTGTACATTGGTGTGACAACAACCACTTCAAACTCAATGTTAGTAAGACTCAAGATATGATTTTTTATGCTAAGTGTATTGTTGCCGATCACTTGAATGTTGTTATCCATGGTGAAGAAATTGCCCATATCGGTCAGTACAAATACCTAGGTGTCCATAACAAACTTAGTTGGAATGTCCATGTTCACAGTGTGTGCTCAAAAGTCCACCAACGGTGGAGTTGGCAACTGGATCATGCTTATGAAACATCAGTTTAAACTTATCTATTGCAGCTTCCCAGTGTATCGGGCACGAAATTTCCTCGCAGCAATAGAAGAAGCACAAAGGTTTGCCACTGAAGACAAACAGCAAAGGGCACACTGTGTAAGCATAGCTTGTATACATTGTTGTTAGATACAACAATAATGACATTCCATTACAGCACAAATAGCGATTATGTTTCTACTTAGCCCCTTGGGTTAGTTAGTATTTTGTAAAGAAGATTACATAGTGATTAAAACAATGTTTCAGATGGCTGTTTACACAAACAAAGAAACATCATTCACATATGTTAATATTTCCAATGGGAGGTTTATTGCGTTGCAATACACAACCAGTAATACAGTGCAAAATAAAAACAGCATGTGTTTATCATGTTATGCATATGCATTCATATCCAGTATTTTCAATAACATTACATTTGTGTTAAATCATTTAGCTATTTACGTTGAAACAGTACATAGCACCAGCATGTGGAATGGAAAATGTCTTACAAATGTCATCCTGCCTAACAAGAGTTATTAATTGTTGTATAACACATCATTAAGTTTGTTTGTTTTTTTATGCAGTTACCACAAGGTATTCAACATGACGGAAAAACTGGACAATTCTGCCAGAGCGGCAACTGAAACATTATGAGTACATTGTCAGCCTGCACGAGACAATCATCTGTGCCTGCATAGAGGATGAATTGCCCAACGCCAGGAAGCGTGGCATCAAGCCTGACAATCCCAGAAACATTGCACCCAACATCGCAACACTGCCTGCAACACCAACATCTGAGATAGTTGCCAGGCATCGTATTCGATTTACAAAGACTTAACCGTGTCGTTGACATTAGTTCCCAATGTAACGGAGAGAAGCAAGGTAGGAACAGGTAACCAACGTGCCATTTAACCTGTGTATTTGTTGTGTAATATCAAACAATTCAAAAGTAAACATTTTTTATGAAAGCACTGTGGTTTCAAAACTGTCATGGATAACTTCAATATGTGTCTGGATAATTTTTCACAAAGCGTATGAATGTGCATTCATGTTTAACAAGTAATGACTTAACCTAATCTATGAACTTTGAACCCAGTGTATTGTCCATTTTCTGTCTAATTTGCCACACACAACAGCTTAGTATAACACGGCGGTTACCCTATTCCCAGCTTGCCATGTCGCCACAGAACTGGTGGTATGTATAATGCCGCATAGCATCATTGTCCCTTTGTGCTGGCACACCAAACACGTCAGCTCTGTAACGTCCCACCATTGTCAATACTGTAGGGTCGATTACCAGTAAATCCATTTCCTGTAGAAAATATATAATTATCATTAAATTGTAGGCATTGTAACTGTACTGTTTGCATAAAATGACAGGTGATTATGCATGTGTGGTTACATGAATACATACATATATACATAATAATTGTACTGCCACAAGATGCCGTATATATTATATTATGAAAATATTATATTCATTGTAGGTCTGATTTGTTGTAACAGTTGGAAATAATGTTGATATGAAAGTAAGATATAGGTCAAACACTCTGTGCCAGAGATATAATGCTACTAAACAGGGTCAGAGTCATTAAGAGTGTTCATTGTGATCAGTATAATGTGTTTGTTATAATTTGTATTATCATCTTGTCACTAGGTATGTGTATAATTTATAATTCTTCGTTATCATTTTTATTACCAATCACATATCAAACCATGTTGCAGCATGGAAAACTTTGTAGTATACATGACTGCTTAACAAAACACAAACAAAGAAAGAGTGATGCTTGACAGTTGTCTGCTGATGTAACACAGTCTGGTTATCCCATACTGTTCTGTTGTTGCTTCATGGACAGCTGATTATATTTGTTCAATAGTTCTTAATGAGATCAGTTGGTTAGAGCCAATGATATACATTCTGTAAGAAAGTTGGTATAATATGGTGTTTGATTGATTTAGATTTAGTGATACAAGTGTTGAAGACAATCTGCTTAGTGCTGGTCAGTATTCATGTTGGTCCACTGCTGTAAGTGTGTAACCCTTATCCATTACTTGATCACCAGTGAGTGAATGGCTTTAATGGCAAGCCTGTGGAGCATGTCTTCATAGACTTGTGTACAAAAAAGTTGTGTAGGGGATTTAATTAAAAGTATGCTTCAAAGTAGGCTTCATAGGAAATTTTAGGCATTCAGCAGTGACTGACTGTTAGTGTCTCCTTCTATGTATACTCCATGGTGAAACTCATTGAAACATCAAAAAGCCTGGAGAAACGTGTAGAATCTGGTATTTCCACCTAAATGGTAACAACATAATTAAATAACCTGATGGCATGATGATCATTATTTTTCATCACGGGTTAATTATCATTATGTGAATTTAAAATCGATTATTTTCAATATAATTATGTAATTAACACAATAATTATCATTTCTTTATCATCATAGTAACTCCAACCCTGCTACTAAACTGATTTGTAGTGACAAATATGTAACTTCAGAAAATGATGTTCACTACAGTACACAAGTAATTGGGGTGGCAGAAAGTGTGAGGTTGGTCTGAAAAATTGGTGAGAGGTTAAATCTAAAAAAAATGGTGGGAGGTGGTAGATTGCATAGGAGCTTGACTCTAAAAAATGGTGGGAGGTGGCAGTTTGGGTAAAAGGTTGGACCCACAAACAGATGGGAGATGGGAAGCTGGCCCCAAAAACAGGTGGTTAGGAGATTGAGACCGCTGCCACACACCTTCTTGTATTACTTACAGGTCGAAGGCTGAAACATTTGACAGGCTGCATGTTGCAGCATAATTGTTCGACATCGCTTGTCATTTATTGACAATGACCAGTTTGGTGTATTTTGCCTCATAATATCGAATAAGAGGCCTGGCTCCCTCATGGCCATCTGCAGAAGCAGCCCTTTCGCCTCCTGCTCAGTCAAGGCACTGATGTCAGCCTGGAAGGATGACGAAGAAGAGGTGCCACCAAGTAAAATTGCTCTAAAAATGGTAAATGTACTGGTTTCCGTGATTTGTCGGTGGTATGTGAAAATCGGATGCTGGGGGCCTCGCTCAATGGTTGTGGTGTGTAGAATTTTTTATTTTACGTTGCATGTACTTCATTCTGGTGCTTTTCAAAGTGAAATAATGGTGTGCAGGTACATCTGGATTAAAAATGAGTAAACATATTTTTTTGCGGTTTGCTATTACATTTTGTTGCTAGTAAATTTTGGCTTGAAAGCAGGTTGCAAAAATGCTGAAAAAGCTGTTCTACTGCCAAAGTGGTACACTTGGCATATCTGCATATTCTTTCACGTACACGACACACAGATATTGCTGCTGTTGCAAAGAGTTGCAGGGATACTATATGCACTTATTATTGTCTATAATATTTGGCTCAGAACTTTAAATGTTGATCAACACATGAAATCATCACCATTGATGTTGTATGTATATTATAATAAAAAAGTGTTTTAATTGTTTGTAAACTATGTGACAGCTATTCTACATATTGTTTCCTGTATCTTCTTGCATAATTATATTGATTAATAATATTACTACCTATAACTGAGTGATTGCAGCTGTAGTTATATACTTTATATTATCAAATATGCATCTCCCTTAACCTTTGTACAATACAGACAGCTTAAGTTCTGTCAATGTAATCTGGCTACATCTATCGCGTAGATATTTATCAAATAGGTGTCATGTAGATGACACAAAGTTCATGATTATGTATACCGGTACATATAGAATGCATTGTGCTAGATCCATGTCACAGTAATACTGTACAATTCATTCAACATAATGGCACTTAACTTCATTTAATAATTTTAAAGCATCTTTCTCCCACCTTGTTATATGTACTTGTAATATGTTATGCTATTGAATTAAATCCTTAATTATGGTTAATTAGGGTAATGAAGTAAACATTCATTTGTATACTGGGTACGTATAATTTTCAGTTATTACACTTCATAATTAATTTCATATCGTTTATGTCACTGCAGTTTATTACATGCATACACATACCACAAATGAGGCTAAACAATAATATAGAGACCAGTACAGTTTATGACATACATTTTGTCACCACTTTAGAAAATAATTATTGACATTGGATTGTTTGCTACATTATAAACGAGGAAAAGTTTACCGTGGTGGGACACACAAATGCAACAGTTTTCACTGAAGATCGTGGCACTCAAGAAAATAAAATGTGTTGTCTTATTTACTTTTATTTTATAACAGTTATGCGCGAAAGAATCGCCAGTCTTATTTACGTGAAATGGGAACCGAAAACGAATGCATGCAAACCAAAATGATGTCAACAACTTCAAAAACTATTACGACATATAGACACTTATTATATATGGTTTAACCGATAGACACGAAACAGGCCTTACACTACGTCTTTTCTGGTAAATTAGATGATTACACGTAGGTCCCTAATTACGCTAGTAATACGATATAGGTAATAGGCAACGGCACGCTCGAGACGAACATAAATTACAATCGAACAAATCAAATGTACGAATAATATACAATGCTTTTTGATGGACACGGCTTGTTGATAACAATCGTTGAAATGAAACAAATCTCAAACGAAGGTAATTTCTCAGACACAGTGACAAAACGGAATATTTACGACAATTTGTGCTATTACGTAACTCCAACTCCGTTGACGAACCATCTGTTTGCTTATCAGTGACAGGCGCTGACATAATACAAGCTCCGCCTCCTCGGGTCGCGACCTTCTCGGAACTTGCCGAAAGCTGTTCGGGAAGTGCACTGACCAGCGACGTCGAGTGTTGTAAGCGTCGAAGCGTCGATTTAAAAATTGCGTCTTCTTCATTTCGACACGTTTCGCCGGTCGGCATATGTTACAGTATATATAATTTACACTAAATAACACGATTTTATAATAATAAAATTTGTTTTACGAACACCTACCCTACTTTTAAACAATATGTAGTTTTGTTTTACATGTTGTATGTAATTTATTACAATTACCTATGGCTAAGGGCTTTGTCAGTTTGACAGGTATATGTGCTCCTTCATACCAACTTCCGCACATTTGTGATTGTACATAGTTTAGTTGACATACTTCAAATAATCGTTGTTTACGTTATCAGCGGTCACCCGTTATCGCCCAAAACAACACTATTAATTATCTTGCTCGTAAATCACGTGTCACCACATTAAGCAGCTTGTATTTATTATAAATGGTTTATAGCATCCATATAACATATTATCACTAAAGATAATTTACTGATTATTTAAATAAACAAATTATCACTGCGAGACGTATCGTGTGGGTCGGCGTTTGCCTGCCAAATTAGTAAAGTTTGTGTGCCCAAAACATAAACAAATAAGCTCTTTTATGGGGTGACCGAGAGGATCTCAAAATATTTGAATAGCAATATCTTATTTTTAGAGTATAGCCAATGCGATTTGGGAGGACAAAAAGTAATTTCGAGTGGCATTTAAATGACGCTTAACGTGTGTATAAAAGTAATGTCAAATATACATACCACTGACAGTGTCAGTCTGACACAGTCACAGAACGAACGTATAGCGAGTCCATGGCAAGGCATGGGCCGGCTACGCAAGCAGTTTATATACTCTATAGCCATAGGGATTACCCAATTGGAACTGTCCCGAATCAGCATATTGCCGTCTATTCCCGTCAATAGTCCATACATCATTTACTTTGCGGATCTGTTTCGCCTTTCGTCATTCCTGTTTTGTTAAGTAGCACGTAGATAACACTAAAAATTGTCCAGAGCAAATAGGGAGCGGTAGAACACTTATCATTACGGTGTCGATGGTGAACAAACGCAACGTCAATAGCAATGCGTAAATATAAAGCAATGGCCAATGTATTACCTAGTCTGAGATCTTTGTGATTTCCTGCGTGCACACTGTGTCATAATTGATTCACACGACACTGTATGCTCATTGACATTGCAATACTATTCACAGTTCACTGTCTTAAATATATGTAATTAAAGTAAACTGTCGATACTCACACGAAACATACACAGTATTACTATTAGGTTCAGTGCCAGTGGCAGTGCAGTTAACGGATTACTGGATGGTCTGTTGCAACAAGTTCAGGTTGTGCCTGCAGGTGCAGCAAAGGTACAAATGATCATAGCAGGTTTGATGTAAATTACATAATACTATGCCAAATGTTGTACTCCTACCATGGGCGTGGACAGCCATGCTCAAGTCAAGTGCGCCGGCCAAAGAGAATAAACAAGTTTGTCCTTGAATATATCAATCAGGTCCTCCCAGTGGCAGTGCCACTACATGCATTAATCACAAAACATAAGTTGCCATACTTTGGGCACATCAAGTACCTCTTAGTCTAATTTAAAATGCTGATCCACGTGTAAACGTTTATTTTTCTATGAAAACGGCACATTCAATTGGGCATAAAATAGTCATAGACATAGTCATAGTCTCATACATTAGTGTAGCAAATTTGGCCCCGGCATAAATTTGTGTTTTTTTCCTACGTCATTAGTCTGAAAAACATAATATATTTGTCACCGGGGGTGGGAGTATAAACGTTTGATGAAGTTAAAACGTTTTCGAAGAAAGTGTTTGCATAAACAGTAGCATTTTTTTCGTATCTCTGGTTCGACATTAATCGCCAGATAGCCTTACTGCATACTGCCAAAGTCACTGACACGACACATCGTCATCGACATCGGTGCATTCCATAAATACGCCATATTTCACTTTATCGAATGAAAAATTAAGAAACTATTCGTAATGATCATCAGAGAACGGCCCATTGAGTTTTATACATTTAATAGGTTGTGCATTACTGCACAATGAGGCTTTTCGAAAAGGCTCTTATTTTTATGGAAATTTCAAACGCTATCATCGCATCGGTCCATAGCTTTCAGAAAAAAATCTGTATTTCCGGAGTTCGATATTGCTAAGTCATTCACACAAAACAACTTTTCTAACAACTTGTCTGCATCCGATATATGCAATTGCCGGTAGTAATACTGATCAAATGCAAACACGTTTCTTCATATTTGTGTGAATACGCATATTACATTGCGTAAGGCAAAAACTACATCGACCAGTACTAATAATAGCAGTGACAGTGTTTTAGTAGTATCAGTAACATTATGATTAATATTTTCTGCACAAATATAGTTTTCTCACTCCCTACAACTCCCTACAAACATGCCTACAACTCCATACACGCGATATTAGGTATAACAAAGAAATATCAACAACTTACTGTCATCTTTTGGAGTATTTATCCTTTCGTGTTTATCAAATATTTACATTCGCCTGGGGCTGGGACGCCTACGTGCGGATGGCACCGGAAACCGGAAGTAGGCGGGGTCGGGCGATAAGAGTGGTTTCGAACGTGAACACGGTAACCATGCACGTATAACGTGGCAACGTTCTCGCCGAGAAACAGTTCATTCGGAGGAGATTCAAGTGCTACGTAAAATAAATACTTCGCACGTTGTCCGTCAGACAATTTCGTCTTTTGATGAGGTAAGTCGTGTATGTCGCTATGCCAGAAATCATATTTAATTATAGGTTTTCAACCTATTGAAAACTCGCGTTAGAGACGTCACAAGCTATGCTCTAAACGATAGAGACTGCGAGCTTTATAATTTTTATTTAAAATATGGAGAATAAGGTTTGTAATATAATACTTTGAAATATAATATAACACGGAACACTTTTATGATATTCATAGCCGGATAAAACGAATGTGTATGTGCATGCTTACCAGACATTGTTATTGAGCGTCTGCTGGTGACTGTCTCGTTCTTGGCGACGTCACAGTGATTGTCCTTTATGGCAGATGTATGGCCAGCAGGGCGTTTTTTATAGAATTTTCACTGGGGGGGCAATGTCCTAAAAGGGCACTCCAAATTGTTAAAAAGGGCAGCTTTATATATATATATATATATATATATATATATATATATATATATATATATATATATATATATATATATATATATATATATATATATATATATATATATCAGTATCTTTTTATCCATATGTTTGCACACTGACGACTGCATCTCAGTATAAAATTAATGTTACATTAATATCCCAGATTTTTTTTTATTCTTCTTCTTCTTCCATTAAACGGCCAACATCATTATGTTGATGATTCTGTCGTTCGGCGCCTCTCACGTGCCGGGAATTGGTGGGTTAGAGATAGAGACCACCACTCTGAGTCCACAACAGGTTACACATTTACCCCCTTTGTGGGATCTTTTACTTCCCCTGGCATAGACACCAGGTAGAAGGGACCAACGGCTTTTAGTGTCTCTTCCGAAAGGCACGAGCAAAGTGGGGTGAACAAATTTGCCCAGGTTTTGAAACGGCAGCAGGTGGTTTTGAACCCCGGTCCCTTCGACCGAAAAGTCCGACGCTTATTACAAACACATATATAGTAGTTAGAGAAACATGACACGTCTCTAGCAACTTGCAAGTCAGTACGTTTGACAGTCGTCTCAATTTTACTAGAAGAGCCCCGTTTCGCGGGTGAATTTCCTAACGAATTCACGTTGCCCGTAGATATCCCAATCTGGAGCCCCGCTTCTTCTGGTCTTCTCCAGGAATTTGACGACAGCGGGTCGAGGGTCAAAGTAGGCGGTGTCCACACCATTCAGTGCTACCATGAGGCGGGCGTTTCTCGTGTCCTCACCCCTGCTGGTGCGGTGATTATCGACAACGAGGTTGTGGTGGCTCACGATTCTTTTGGTCTGCATATAGTGTGGACTCATGCAAGCCAGAGATGCCAACACCTTCTGAACTGAACCTGTGGTGACTGGCAGAAGTTGCCGCAATCTGACAGTCATCTTACAACCGAGATCACAGCCATCAGGCAGGAATGGCACATTCATCATGTTCTCCCATTGCTCGGCTGCCCCGTCCGTAAAGTCAGATGCCTCGGCTGGAAAAAGACGCTTGACGACGCGCACGCCATGCTTAACGAAACATCCCAGATTGCGTGACATCACCAACCCCTTCATGTCTTTGATGATGTCCTCCTGCTCCGGGTGCATGCGTTCAGAGAGGTATTCGTGGGATGCTTGCGCGACCTCCAGCCTGATTGCTCGTACATTACAGCGGTATGTACAAACGAACTGGTGGTTCGACTTTCGCTGTGTTAGGTCCTCACTGGTGCTATCGGTTGGGCAACTCTCTTTCTACTCTCTTCATCCCGGGAATGGTCCATCCCTCATCAATCTCAACTTCTTGACGGCAGCGCCAGTCACAGTGAGAAGATCACTGATGAAAAAATCACTCCTTTGCAACTTCTTCTGAAGTGTTTCAAATATCTCCAGGATGTCGCCCATCAGTGAGGTTATCCATTTCTGTTGGTGGTTCCAAATTCTCAGAAACCCTTTGGCTTCAGCCTTCTCCTTTCTGTCGCTGGTACTTTCTGGTGCCTGCATCTGTTCCCACACCTAAATACAGACTGGTAGGTTATTCAGCACACAGCATCCACCAGCTGCAGTTCGTTCTGGGCAAACCTAACATCGTGGTGCCGAGGGAACTGTTTGACATTCCCGGCTTGCGCTGACAACATCTTCATCCTTCTCGGCGTCCGGAAGAATCGTACGAGCCCCAGTAGATTAGACTTCCACATGCCCAGCTCCGGTACGGTGTTGACGACCGACTCAATGGCTAAGTCCGATTGGTCAGCAGCACACCAGAAAGTTGCCAGACCTCTCTGCACTTGGTCAGCAAGCAAACGCCATAACCCACCATGTCTGCCAGTGTTTGCCGATTCGCCGTCAGTGGTGACACCGACGAGCTTCGTGTCCTTACCTCCGGTCAGATCCAAAGCTTTGTTCACCGCTTCCAGTAGTCAAGGGGCACCGTTCTTTTCTGGCGAATGCATGACGACGAACACACTCGTTGTTGCTGCTATGTGCGGTTCAGAGGTCATATGGTCAATGACCCTTTCCAGCCTATCACTACAGTCCGCCCTTACGCCGCTTGCTCGGGGAATTTGTTTACAACATCTGCAATAATTAACGGAATTCCTTTGTACGTCGGTGTGCGGGAACTTGACGGTTACTGGCCTGAAGTTGCGTTGTCGGTTTTCTGACCAGGTGTCTGGGTAAGGTGGTGATCTTTGTCACCAGGAGTGTGGTCAGGTGTGATGGCAGTGGACGGATCATGGCTGCTTGATGAACTGGCTATCGGGCGAGAACACGACGAAGGCAGTATCTCTGTGACTGGTTGTACACTTTTATCTTTGGGAGTGTCATAAGATGTGATGGCAGTGAACGGACCATGGCTGCTTGATGAACTGGTACTCGGGCGAGAGCACAACGAAGGCAGAATCTCTATGACTGGTGGTACACCTTTGTCTTTGGGAGTGTCGTCAGATGTGATGGCAGCGGACGGATCATAGTTCCCTGGCGGCATTGTGGGTATTTTTGGCAATGAGTCATTGAGGCTGCGTCAAAAAATTGTGTCTAGGCGATGCCATTTTGCGGCAGATTTCTATAGCTCTTCTTGTTTTCGTTTTGCATTTCTGTCTCTCTTAGGCATGACTGGCAGGATATCGATCTGGACAAATTAGATGGTTAAATGTAATAACTAACTCAGGAAAAGCATGTCTATTTGAAACAATTTTATAGTGGAATTACAATGCGAGCGGCGACATGCTCTATACTCTAGACATAAATATACTGAAGATATAGGCCTAAGGCAGAAAAGAGAATAATACAAAACATGCATACCATGTCTATCAATCAAATGGTTGGCTAAGTACATAACAAATCAAAATATAGAAAATACGTACTTCCAAAAGTGACATGTGCAAATGTTGATTACATTTTATGTTAATATGTGCACCACCAACTTTTGAGTAACAATTTTCCAAAGTTGAAGTCCCTGCTGACCGCCAACTTTCCATCTCACATGTAGACCACTATCAACTACTCATACATTTTAAAATCTATTTGTTTAGTATGTATACAATAGGCTTCTTTGAGTTACCATGCTTAAAATTTTTATTTCTCAAAGATGCGGAGAATGAATTGGCTAGGTTATTGCCTCAATAAAAATCTACCCTGACAGGTTTATGGCTGTTGTGATGTTTGTATCATTTTAACTACAAGAGGGATCATTATTAAAATGTGATTATTTTGTGATATTTGTTAAACGTTTCCAATTGCTTTCGTTGGACACTGCACACACTTTGCCAGGTTTATTTATTATTTGAAAAAAAAACAGCCGGCTGAAAGTTTGTTGATACATCGTTAATCCCCGCCCGCTCGCTCTCGACCAATGGTAATAGCAAATGGGCATGCATGTACACATATTTACATATACATAATCATTAGCTATTCTAGCACCGGAACACTGACATCATAAGTAAACACTTCTATGGCTATGGTATGGCTATGCCAACGCACGTTTTCAGTTCTTCGCATGAACTGTATGAAGAAGCCATTCGGCAATACGTCACTGTTATTGCTATGATGCTATTACATTCCTCACTTCCTGTCGCATGCATTAACATAAACACACCATAACTCGGGTACTACTGCCTATGTCCATGATATTGCCATTATTCTTCGACTTTCGAGTCGAAAGTAAACCTCACCATTCGAGACGCATCGAACATGAAAATGGTAACATGAAAATAGTAACCTGGCATCTAGTTATGGAACAGGAAATATAAAGCCTTTTTTGAAAATAAAAGATTCCCCTCTGAGCCATATCAATAAATTGATCTTTTGTAGACATATTGCCCTTCTTTAACTTTGGTACTTTCTTGATTTTGCCACCAATGAAAATTAACTAAATCAAACTAACAAGAAAAATACAAATTATGACCTACATTAATACAAGGGGCTGGTTAAGGAGAATGGGGGCACGCATTGGGGGCAAGTTGGTTTGACTGGGGGGCAAATGAAAGGGCTGGGGGGCATTGCCCCCCCCCACTTTGTATGTTAAAAAACGCCCTGATGGCCAGCCAATCTTGTCATAAAATTATGATTAATTAAAACGTTAAACGTACGAGAACAATTTAACTACATTAGCGTTATATATTCAATACAAGTGTATGTGTTTTATAAAGCGTGTGGAAGAGTTATGGCAAGTCTGACTTGTAATAAAAAGTTTAAATAATTGGAACAATGTGGTGAAATGCCAAATTTACAATATATGAAATAAAAAATATTGTGTGTTTATAAAACGTGTGATTTTTTTCTTACTCAAAATCAACCCCATAATAAAAAGAGTACTTCTAACTTACCGAAAAAATTTTATCCTGAGGAAATTAATTGTGCATATGACATGTGGAAGGATGAAGGATTATATGTATATAAGGCAGCAAAAACGTGGTATTCCAGTGGGAGGTCTACGAGACAGAACAACTCGAGGCCACTGCAATCCGTATATATATATATATATATATATATATATATATATATATATATATATATATATATATATATATATATATATATATATATATATATATATATATATATATATATATATATATATATATATATATATATATATATATATATATATATATATATATATATATATATATATATATATATATATCTGGATCATTGTCCATTGTTGAGCAGTACTGACTAAGCAGCTTGAGTGGCTCACGTGAAGGACGTTGCTGCCTGTGGTTAAGTGCGCGCTAAAATCACCTGCTCCCAACTAGAGTTGCAAGAGTATTCAAGTTGTCATTAAAAGAGGGAGTTGTTTCGTTTGAATGGAAAGAAGCAAACATCATACCATTATTTAAAAAGGGTTCGAGAAATAAGTCAGAGAATTACAGACCAGTGAGTTTAACGTCAGTGATTTGTAAATTATTAGAAAGATTAATTAAAGACCATATGGTAGACTTCCTCGTTAAGCATAAATTATTAAATTCATCTCAACATGGATTCCTTAAAGCGAGATCGTGTTAACAAGTATGTTAAGTTTTTTTGAAGAAATCAATAAGTGGATAGAAGTGGGAACGCCAGTAGATATTATATACTTAGATTTTCAGAAAGCTTTTGACAAAGTGCCACATCAAAGATTACTACTTATATTAAAAGCCCATGGTATCAGGGATAGCATAACTGACTGGATAGAACAATGGCTGACTGACAGAAGACAACGAGTTGTAGTAGATGGAGAAGTTTCAAATTGGAAACCGGTTTTGAGTGGGGTAGCTCAAGGATCAGTATTAGGACCTATATTATTCTTAATATATATATATATATATATATATATATATATATATATATATATATATATATATATATATATATATATATATATATATATATATATATATATATATATATATATATATATATATATCAATGACTATTTTTTAGAAAGGTTAATACTGATGGTGATAAACAACATTTACAGAACGATCCAGACAGATTAGTGAAATGGCCTGAGAAATGGCAGACGTTGTTCAATTTTGTGAAATGTAAATGTCTACATAAAGGATATGGGAACTTGGATGTAAACTATACAATGGGATGTACTGTTCTGGGTAGTACTGTAAAAGAAAAGTACGAAAGTTTCAGAGCATTGTGGTATTGCAGCTTCAAAGGGTAATCAAATTCTTGGATTGATTAGAAGAAACATAACATACAAGGGAGAAAATCTAATTGGTATGAAAATATTGATAGAAATATGTTTTTCTCACCCAAGAAGGATAGCAGAACTAGAGGACATGAGGTAAAGTTAGTAAAGGATCAATGTAGATTAGACATCAGGAAGCACTCGTTCTCACAGAGGAAAATAAATGGATGGAACAAATTGTCTACAGATTGTGTAACTGCTAGCTGCGTAAATATGTTTAAAAACAAGGTTGACACATATCTCAGGAGGGCGGGTTATAAATAGATGAACATTGTTGGACTCTCGATAACCCAATGGCTTCCTTGTCCACTTACCATCTGGGCCTTTGGCTTGGATGGCAAATCTTGTTAAATATTGTTAAATGTGGTTTTCGAAACGACAGTGGTGAATTTAACGGGATCCCATGCTTCTGAGAATCCTAGATTAGACCGTTAGGATTCCATGATTAGATGAATCCGTCAGAATACGTAGTTCTCGGGAGCACGACATGGTATATTATTAGTTTAAACGCCTTTATCATCGCGTAAACCGACCGTAAATGGCCGCCGTGCGCAGCGCCTCAAACCGTTCGTAACCGGCTGGCGGCGGTTTCCCCTGAAACGGGCTTTCGTGTTCAATTCAATAAAACTTTAATGTCCATTAAATGGAAAATTCCCCGGTTTTTCATAGATATAAAATGCGGTTACTATATCTGCGGTGACACGAATACGCACAAAGTTTATAGATATTCGACAGAAAAAAAAACAATACAGTCGATCCGCGTAGTTTTCTAGGGACGCTTTGTCTTCGCGTCGAGTAAAAAAAATGCTTCGGCGCTAAAAAGACAAATATACTAGTAATTTTTTGTACTGTACTATTATTTGTTTTGAACAATTTGCCCCCCTATACTGTTATTCGGCATTATACTATTATTAAATTTGACCGATTTGCCACCCTATACTGTTATTTGGCCTATACGTTTATTCGGCACGCAGGACATTATGTAAAGTTCATCACCATAATGGTATCTACTGAACTGACAAAAATTATCATATTATATCAGCATGATCAAATTACTGAAACTTCCCCTAAATGGTGTGCTTCTATCAAAAATAGCACGATTGTTCAGCTATGTGGCGCAGTTTTATCAGATGCGCTCCTTTTCTGTGTTTACGTGTACGGGAAAAGTAGCTCGCTTAGATTGTTTTCATTTCGCAAATGCGTGAAATATCTGTCAAAAACAAACACAATATTCCATATTCGCAGCGAGCAACTCAGAAACCATTGGTGATGTAATATGAATGCAGTGCCAGAACGATGTTGTTGTCGTCGTTACTGTCGTCGGCGCCGTTGTTGTCGTCGTTGTTGTCGTCAGCTCCGTTGTTGTCGTCATTGTTGTTGAAAAGAATACATACATGTCCGATGATAAACGCATGCCAATACGTTTTCAGTTCAACGATGTTACCGCGAATATTGCTGTTGGTGCTGCTACCAATCAGCCAGGTGTGGACTTCTAGAGGACCACCTGATATCGCTTTCAGGAAACCTACGAGCCAATCGTCTACTGCATCTGGTCATGTGTCATCAGGCCCAGTTAGTGGCCACAACGCTAGCTACTGCTCAGAAACCCGTAAAGAGGGTGGAAGCTGGTGGAAGGTCGATCTGGGAGATTATTTCAGTATTACGGATGTCGCTATAACGAGCAAACGTGGCACATCAAGTAAGTTGAAAGAAGATGTCGGCATCATTTGTAAAATATGCACCGTTTTAGTAATTGGACAATGGTTACACCACTTTATGTTATGCAGACCTTCAAGTTGACACAAGCATATATATCGGGAAGTCGCCAAACACACGCGTACACACGCACACGCGCACACGATATGCCCTATACAAATACCCCTATTGTTTTATTAACAAATCTTGTGATATTATATTTCCAGTACTGTCTTTTAGAGGTCCAACCTTGTCTCGTACGTTTTGTTTACTCCTGACATTTGCATAAACAAACTCTTTCTGTCATTTTTTTTATGTTACATGCTAATTTTTCTCGTAACTTATTTTATACTGTCTAATTTCAGTCGTAGCTGCATTAAATGCTTCTTTGTAATTTTTGTAGTCTTCATCCTTTTTATTACTCCTACAAACCCTCCACATAGTTTGCTTGTACGCTATTTTTCTAATACCTTCCTTTGACAACTGTTTCTCTTTTGTACACCAAGGGAACACATTGTTCAATGATACTCTCAATTTCATACTTAAAATGTTCCAACATTCAATTGGAGTATTTTCTCGGTATTCAGTATTTTCTCATATCTTTATGTTTACCTTTGTGGAAGTTTCTCCTGTGTGTTTAGCTATCCTGAATTAAAAATACAAACTTTAACTTTAGCGTGAAGATCGTTCTTACTATATCCATGCTTACTACTAATAATAATACATTTCTGATTTAACGCCCCATCCAAATAATTGCCATGGGGCATAATGATTAAGAAACTCTTAAAATAAAAGTTTGAAGTCACTTAAGGCCACTTTTAAAAGTAAAAAAAATATTAAAACAGAAATAAACAAATAATGTAAACTATTTAAAATAATTATAAAAGCACAATTGTTTTTTCAATGACTAATGCATTAATTAATAGATTGATAAATTAATATAATCGATTAATAATTAACTAATATCTGATCGGTAGATAGATCAATAATTAAATTAGAACAGAATCAAGACGATAAAAACAGTAGCTAAATGTTAAATAATCTGAAATAAATAGTTATTAAAAAGTGCGTCTTCAGTGCTAACTTGAAAAGCGCAACACAGTTTCGTTGGTAACTTCTTCCCAATGTGTGTCACGTGAATCAAACAGCGGTCGTTCATTTTCAAGGACCATGATCAGATTTTCATTTCAACAGTTTTGTTTAAAAAAAATAAAGATCATACATATGAAATTGAATATTCTCAAAACATTGTCGCCCAATCGAAGCATGTCCAGTTATGGCAAAACATAGCCAAATATATATATATATATATATATATATATATATATATATATATATATATATATATAACAAACAAGTTGACAAATATCTCGATTAGTAAAATTACGTACTCGTTCACGTGCTCAATTTAACGGTTGTTTTGTAGTCGACAAACTTGTTGATGTTGTACTCTCTGTTGACACAGGCGACGGTCTACACGATTTCACCATTGAAGTACTGGGTAAAGGTGCTAAGACGGGAAAGATATGTACGTCTGTGCCTAAGCCTCTCCAACCCGGCGAGACCAGAAACTTCAGGTGTCGATGGACAATTGGCGGAACTGCAGTCTTGATCCGAAACAAGGGACTTAAAAGGCGTTCTCTCGTGCTGTGTGAAGTGCGAGTGATCGGAAGGCGCGGTAATAAACCACTTGTCTGAACTACGAAAACGTCAAACGTTTGGTTAGTTACATGTGTTTCAATGGCAGTAATGACTACAACAACTATGCTACTAAGTAGTGAGTTGGATGGGTGGGTGGGTGGGTGGGTGGGTAAACATGTGTTTGAGTGTACACACACACACACACACACACACACACACACACACACACACACACACACACACACACACACACACACACACACACACACACACACACACACACACACACACACACACACACACACACACACACACACACACACACACACATACGCCCGCGCGCGCAATTTAATTATATTAAGTTGCGTTGCTGATATATCTTTGCGAGTAAAGCCACTTCTGCTGATGTAATAACAATTGTGAATATCACGCCAGTACAGAAATCTTGAAAACAATAAAGTGAAAAAAATCTCGCACACAAAACAAAAAAGTTTCAATTCACGAGGTTCCATTGCTGTACGGTCGAAGAACGTTTACCACTGAACAGGCCGAAATTAAATGTTCCCTTCTGATTGTGTAGGTTGGCATCATCATAAGGGCGGTGGTGGCAATCGTGGCGGCTTCGATGTCAGCGGAGCTCGCCCCGGGGTAGAGAGACAAGGCCCGTTACCGAGCGAAGGTTTCAGTGCCAACGGCGGAGGCGCGCTACCGAACCTCGGCTTCACTGGTACCGCCGGAGGCACGTTAGCGAGCGATGCACAGCCTGCTAATGACGGTGAAAGCCCGTTACCGAGCGAAGGTTTCACTGCCAACGGCGGAAGCGCGCTACCGAACCGCGGCTTCACTGGTACCGGCAGAGGCACGTTACCGAGCGATGAACAGCCTGCTAGTGACGGTGAAGGCCCGTTACCGAGCGAAGGTTTCACTGCCAACGGCGGAGGCGCGCTACCGAACCGCGGCTTCACTGGTACCGGCGGAGGCACGTTATCGAGCGATGCACAGCCTGCTAATGACGGTGAAAGCCCGTTACCGAGCGAAGGTTTCACTGCCAACGGCGGAAGCGCGCTACCGAACCGCGGCTTCACTGGTACCGGCGGAGGCACGTTACCGAGCGATGCACAGCCTGCTAATGACGGTGAAAGCCCGTTACCGAGCGAAGGTTTCAGTGCCAACGGCGGAGGCGCGCTACCGAACCTCGGCTTCACTGGTACCGGCGGAGGCGCGTTACCGAGCGATGAACAGCCTGCTAATGACGGTGAAAGCCCGTTACCGAGCGAAGGTTTCACTGCTAACGGCGGAGGCGCGCTACCGAACCGCGGCTTCACTGGTACCGGCGGAGGCACGTTACCGAGCGATGCACAGCCTGCTAATGACGGTGAAAGCCCGTTACCGAGTGAAGGTTTCACTGCCAACGGCGGAAGCGCGCTACCGAACCGCGGCTTCACTGGTACCGGCGGAGGCACGTTACCGAGCGATGAACAGCCTGCTAATGACGGTGAAGGCCCGTTACCGAGCGAAGGTTTCACTGCCAACGGCGGAGGCGCGCTATCGAACCGCGGCTTCACTGGTACTGGCGGAGGCTCGTTACCGAGCGATGCACTGCCTGCTAATGACGGTGAAAGCCCGTTAACGAGTGAAGGTTTCACTGCCAACGGCGGAGGCGCGCTACCGAACCGCGGCTTCACTGGTACTGGCGGAGGCGCGTTACCGAGCGATGCCCAGCCTGCTAATGACGGTGAAGGCCCGTTACCGAGCGACGGATTCACTGCTAATTACGTAGTCGCGTTGCCGCGCGATGACAAGCCTGCTAGTTGCCGTCAAGGCCTCACTGCTAACGGCGGTGAAGGTGGCGGAGAGAGGGGAGGAAGTAAGTGACTGCATCAACTAATAACGTGTGTGCATGCGTGCGTGTGTGCCTGCGTGCGTGCGCGAGTGTGTATGCATTCTTTATCTGCAAATGCATAAAATGATGAATCCTAAAGAATCGTATTTTTTGTATTGTGAAAAAATAACACGTATGCACGAACGCAATTTAATTTTAGTTTGTTAAATAATGTCACCACTGAATTAAATGTGCAACATTTGAAAGAGTGTGTAAAAATACTGGGAATTGTTGTAATGACAATGACATAAACATAACATTTTGCATGGTGCATGATGCTATCCACAAACTGAAGTCTAATAACGCATGTGGTAATGATGGGATATTTGCTGAACAATTTATACGTGCAGACAGGCGCATAACTCTACTACTGTCATTTTTTACACTGGTGTTATCTCACATGGACATCTACCCGATGACTTTATGAAAACTGTAATTATTCCCTTATTCAAAAACAAGTCTGGTGACACGAGTTATATTAATAACTACACACCTTGCCACAGTTGTTTCTAAGATCTTTGAAATCATTTTGCTTGCACTTATGGAATCTTATCTGGATACAACTGACAAGCAGTTTGGATTCAAGGGCCATTCTGCTGATTATTGCGTATATGCGTTAACAAGTGTTATTCAGTATTATATAAGCTACAACAGTCATGTGTATACATACTTGCATTTAAGCATTTGATAGAGTTAACCATAGGACACTCTTTAGAAAATTGCTTAATCAAGGTGTGTCCGCCCTACTCATACGAATGTTGTTATTCTGGTACAGAATCAAAATGTTTTGTGTTAATTGGGATTCCACGACATCTGATTTATTAAATGTATCAAACGGTTTTCGACAAAGTGGGATGTTCAGATATTCATATGAACAATAACAAACTTGTATTTGTTGAAAAGACAAAATATTTAGGGGTAGTGATCTGCAATGACTTGAAGGACGATGAAGATATGTCTAACAGCATTATTCGAACATTTCACAACTGTTCCATCGGTGTTAAACTACATATGTTTCATGCGTATTGTTGTACAATTTATTGTTCCCAACGCTAGGTAATTTTTAACAAGGGCGCCTATCTAAAACTTAATGTTGCCTACAACAATATGCATAGATGGATGTTAGGATACCACCGATGGGACAGTGTGAACAACATGTTTGTCAGTAATACTATTGACACATTTGATGTACTATTGCCCAAAAAAAGTGCATGGTTTTTGAAAACATATTCTTAACATTGACAATTACATGATAAAATGCATATACACACATGGGCCCACTAGCTGGGCTGAATCACTGTATATTGTTACTTTATATGGTGGCTTTATATCCGGTTTTACATATTTATTTAATTATTTTTATACTTTTTAATAACCTATTTATTTATAAACTATTTTAACTTATAAACTTTTTTATATTTCAAAGTTATTTACTTTTAAAAGCTATGTATTTTTATACCTATTTGTATGTTCCAAATGTGTACGAGTGTTTTACCTGAAATAAATGTATTCGTATTCATTAATGATATTAAGTTGCATTGCTGATATGTCGTTGCGAGTAAAAACACTTCTGCTGCAGTAATAGCTATTGTGAATTGGAATATCACGCCGAGATAATCAATAGAATCAATAACGCACAAAAAAACACCAAAGTTTCAATTCACGAGGTTCTATAGCTGTACGGTCGAAGAACGTTTACCATTCAACAGGCCGAAATTAAATGTCCCCTCGGATTGTGTAGGTTGGCATCACCATAAGGGCGGTGGTGGCAATCGTGGCGGCTTCGGTGGTAGCGGAGGTCGCCCCGAGGTAGAGAGACAAGACCAGTTACCGAGCGAAGGTTTCACTGCCAACGGCGGAGGCGCGCTACCGAACCACGGCTTCACTGGTACCGGTGGAGGCGCGTTACCGAGCGATGCACAGCCTGCTAATGGCGGTGAAGGCCCGTTACCGAGCGAAGGTTTCACTGCCAACGGCGGAGGCGCGCTACCGAACCACGGCTTCACTGGTACCGGCGGAGGCGCGTTACCGCGCGATGACAAGCCTGCTAGTGGCGGTCAAGGCCTCACTGCTAACGGCGGTGAAGGTGGCGGAGAGAGGGGAGGAAGTAAGTGAATGCATCAACTAATAACGTGTGTGCGTGCGTGCGAGTGTGCCTGCGTGCGTGCGCGAGTGTGTATGCATTTTGCAAATGTCACGATGTCACTAGTACAACCGGCGTTGTCACCTTTTAGAGCCTGGGACAAAAGGATCCAGATGCGTTTCTTCCTGCGTCGGAGTCAAACTTGGCAATTACCAGTCATGTCACGGATGTAACGTATACGTGACGTGTGTCTGGGACACCGCGATAGATGATCGGCCTTGTTCACCAGGTCTGGCGTGGGACGATGCGATAAAGATGTGCATTCGCAAAAGTACAACATGCGGTGGTGGCTGATGTGAGTTGGCTGGCTCTCTCACTCTCTGTGTCTCCATGTATATTTGTCTCTCATACTCTCCGTGTCTCTCTCTCCCTTTCACCCTTCCCTCGCTCCGTCTGTCCCACTCTCTTCTCCCTCCACCGCTCCCTCTCAACCCCGTTGCCTCTCTCCCTCCCTCCCCCTCCCTCCCTCCCCTCCATCTCTCTCTCTCTCTCTGCCTCCCTTTCTCTCTATCTCCCTCCCTCTCCCTCCCCACATCTCTTTCCCTCCCATATCTCTCCCCCGTCTCTCTTCCTCTCTCTCTCTTTCTCTCTCTTACTATCTCCCTGCCTCTTTCCCTCTCTTCCCATTTCTCTTTCTCCCTCCCTCCATTCCTACCTTTCTCCCTATCTACTTCGTTGCCTCTCTCCCTTCCTATCTCTCTCCCTCTCCCCACACTCTCTCTCCATACCCATCTCCCTCTTTCACTCTCTCTAAATGTAATAGTTTGCAGTTGCCATCCAAGAAATCCCTTCAGATTGTGTGCGTTCCAACCCCCCTCACCTTCAGATTGTGTGCGCTCCAACCCCCCCTCACCTTCAGATTGTGAGCGCTCCAGCCCCCGTCATCTTCAGATTGTGAGCGCTCCAGCTCCCGTCACCTTCAGATTGTGTGCGCTCCAAACCCCCTCACCTTCAAAACCACGAAAACGGATCTGATGGACGTTTTGAGGCATCCATGCTGTCATGCAACAGTTGTGCGGTTATAGTATGTAATACCAAAATAGTAGTGACGATTGTCAAATCCCACAATATGGTGTCGTTAATTAAATATGTTGTCTCAGCATGGAGGCATGACGCCTCCAAATATGGGGCAAGAATAACCCACCTGACATTTCGCCACAATACTATAAATGCGAGGGGCGTCTTGCCCCACAGGAGCCCCTTGCCCCCCCCCCACCGCTTCGATAATCCCACCAATAGTTTCCACCATTGTGAAACACGAGTATGCGTGCGTGCGTGCGTGCGTGTGTGCGTTTGTGTTGGTGTGTGCGTGTGTGTGTGTGTGTGTGTGTGTGTGTGTGTGTGTGTGTGTGTGTGTGTGTGTGTGTGTGTGTAATTGTGCGTTGTTTTGGGTTATGTCGTGTCGTGTCGTGTCGTGTGTCGTGTCGTGTCGTGTCGTGTTGTCTAAAACGCATAAAATGTGCTGTTGTAGATTGACACTGATCTACGTTGCGATGCTGACGCTACGAGAATGTCAGCTGAAATTACTGTTGTATATCAACACTCGGGTGGCACCGATTAAAGATCGTTTCACTTTGGTTGAAAGAAATGGTTGCCTTGGCTGAATATATTACACTGTGTTGACTGTAACGCATGCCACTAAATCATAATTTAGCCGCACGTGCTACAGTTGATTATATTTAAAAATGGTTGTTTAACAAGAAGAAATGTAGAATTAGCGATACATACACGCAAAATTCCCATATGAAAGACCTGCTCTGCCCATATGAGTTTCTAAGAATCGTTTGATTTCATATAATATTAAATTTAAACTCAGAAAAAAATTCGTACGGGCATAGCGGCCAAAAACGCCCAACCTCGTATGTCTGCGCAGCAGCAAGCCAGCCAGCCTGCCGTCCGTTGTTTTAATTTATGTCTTTCAGTTACTTATAATCCGGGTTCAAATATCGTACATAATGAGATACGACAATAAGCTAAGCAACCACACGCCTTCGCCATTTTGGCTTTGTGATGTGTGTGTCCCGCCCTGTTGTTGATCGTGGCATCGTCAGTAGTATCAAGGTACACACGAATTCAGTGTTCGCGGAATGTGGAGCCCGGAGCAACCTAGCGTATAGCGACGTCACTATGGAGCGCCTAGTCGCGACCAATGTTGTTACTGGTGGCGCCTTTAGCGGATATTCTATCAACTACTTTTTTTTTATAAATATCGCTCCTACACCAAATAACTGAACCAATTTGCCTACACCACTTGGTGGATGGTGACCGCACTACTGACCGCCACCGAGTAACCAGTTTTGGTCGTAGCATCGCCACTAACGGTTGGTGTAATAACTACTTTTCATAAAATATCTCCACTAACGCTTAGTAACCGAAGTAATTTGCGTGTTAAAACGTCAATTATCGCCAGTATCCGGCTGCGCATGCGCAACTATCCGCTTCATATAGCGGCGTCTTTTAGTGCATAGCGTGTGAACTAATTGGCAGCGCCTTTATTGAAAACAAATACATTGCACGACGAAACTCCCGGTTGCACTTGCGCAACGTGGGTGGCCAATGCCTGACTTCCGAGTTTGAAAGCATTATAAAAAGGGGCTGGTCTTATGCCATCACGCAAAAGTGCTACCCTATTGTAGAATTGCAACAAGGTTGTAAATGAACTAGATGAAGAGGCCTACTTGGTCACAATGCGGGTCCCGAAAAACCCCACAAATTATTAGACATTCTCAAAATAGTACAAGAAAAAATTATTAAAACTAAAATCGAGTGTTAGAATTGTTGTTAGAAAGCTTTTTAAAAAATAGGTGTTTGCAAGAATTATTATATATTATTCTGAAATAAAATGCCTCTACCGAGTAGAGATAAACTAAAACGGAATCTTCTTGAATGTCATTGCATTGGCCGATGTTTTCTTTTTTAATGATGGGTGTATACATTTTGAGCAATTTCCCACCGCCAGGCAACCGATATGCTATATTTACAATTACAACAATGTTGCAATATAGACGCAGCAGGTGCTCGTCTTTGGTCGGTTGGTTTATTCTGCTTATTGGGACTTTTTCACCTGAAAACAATATGTGACATACAACCACCTTCAATTTATCGCTGACATTTTATTTGCATCAGTATCACGTATGACATTCCTGGCTAAGTAAAAACAACACGACCATTTAATTGCAAAACATCAATCGTCGTTAATCAGCGACTGAGGAAAAAAATGCCACACTATGAAAGAAAAAATAAGAAGGCTTTATAGAACAATTTTTAGGAAGGCTTTACAGAACAATTTTAAGTAATGGCATTGTCATGTTAATATGTATATAATACAACGAAACAACTTAAAAATTTACAAAATTACCGCTCCCACTGCTTGTTTTCCCAACATAGCCGTCTCCATGCATCGCTTTCCAACATAGCCACCCCAAACCTCGATTTCCTATATTATAGCACCTTCCAAAACTATGTCACGTTTGCATTATATGACATGGTCGTAAACATGTACATTATAATTTTTACGATTAACATTTACACACATACCTATTCAGCCTTTTATTTAACGTATACTTTATTCTGCCTACTGCACTAAACACTAATTTGTCACGTCCCTACCGACTTGTTCCAAAGGATAAACGACCCTAGAAACCGTGAAGCTAATTATTTAGTTGTCGCGCCCCCTAACGACTTATTCCAAATACTATTTATACTAAGAAACGCGCCTAGCGAGTACAAATGCAACATATTGACCTATAATAAACATGTAGAGTTTCTAGGGGCATTGCAACTTACACACACACATATATTTTCGTGTGGGGAGAGAAAGGTCGTCCATTAAAAATGCTCCGTTCCTTAAATTAGCGAGTAAATCAATATATATATATATATATATATATATATATATATATATATATATATATATATATATATATATATATATATATATATATATATATATATATATATATATATATATATATATATATATATATATATATATATATATATATATATTGATTTATATATATATATATATATATTATTTTAAAACATAACCATATTCGTTTTAAAACATACAATTTCCAAAGCTTAAACTCTATAAAGCATTAACTTTTCAAAGCAGTATTTTCAAAGCATAAACTTCTCAAAACAAAAATGTTCAAACCATAAAATGTTAAAAACAAAAAAAATTTAAAAACCTTTTCAATATAAACAATTTCCAAACATACTTTTCAAAACATAACATTTTCAAAAACAAACTATTCAAAGCATATTTTAAAAAACAACTTTTTAAAAACATAAAACGTAACAGCGAATTAGCTTCAGGCTTATGAAATAAAATTAGAAACCGAAGCCGATTACGATGAAGCTGTTTGGTATAAAATAGTTTCAGGAAATTCAAAATAAACTATTGGATTAGTTTACCGAAGTCCAAACATAAACGAAGATGAATACGAAATACGAAATGCTATAAATGAAGTTAGTAAAGAGGGATGTATCATAATGGGAAATTTTAACCATGGCCATATACAATGGAAATCTCTAGAGAGTACGGGGGTGAGGACCAATAATTTATATTTTTAATTCAGGAGAGATTCCTTACTCAGCGCTTGCTGGAACCAACCAGAGGAGAAAATGTATTTGATATAGTGTTATCATCACACAAAGAATTAGTGGACAATGTAAAAATACATGAACCATTGGGTAACAGTGACCACAAGCGAATACATTTTGACATCAATGTAAAATCAGAAAGTAAAATAAAAAAAACCGCATAGGATAAACTTCCACAAAGGTAACTATAAAGATATCAGAAAATGCTCAGCAAAGCTAGATTGGAATAACATGCCGATGAATAAGACTGATGAATTGAATTTTGGAATAATCTAAAATATCATCGATAAATTTGTTCCCTAGAAAAAACAAGGAAAACGGCATAGAAAGAAACACTTGTCAAAAAGAAGCTATTAGAAAAATAGTGTTTAAGCAAACTACATGGAGGGTTTATAGGCGTACCAGAAAGGATGAAGACTATGCAAATTACAAAGAGGCACTTAACCTAGCTACATCTGAAATTAGAAAATATAAAAGAACCTTCGAAAAAAATTGGCAGGTAATATAAAAAATGACAGCAAGAGTTTCTATGTAAGGAGTAAAAAGAAAGTTATAGATAAGGTCGGACCACTAGAAAACAACGGGGGAAACATACTTTCAGATGGGTTTCAAATGGCAGTGGTCCTGAATGAGTATTTCAGCTCAGTTTTTACCACAGAAAATATCAGCTCACTTCCATTTCCATTTACTAAATTTGAGGGCAATACATCAGAACATTTAGTGCAGTTATTTGTAACTGCTGAAATGATAGCAAACAAAATTAAGAAGATGGATGATAATAAATCACCTGGAGTTGATGGGATACCACCAAAACTGCTTAAGGAAATTGTTGAGCAAATTAGTACACCACTTGCAAACTTGTGTAACTTGTCACTAGAAGAAGGAATAGTTCCTTCATAATGGAAAGAGGCAAACATTACGCCGCTATTTAAGAAGGAATCGAGGAACAAGCCGGAAAATTACAGACCAGTGAGTTTAACATCAGTTGTACGTAAATTACTCGAAAAATTAATTAGAGACCACATGGTGGAATTCCTTGTAAAACATAAGTTAATAAATACATTTCAACATGGGTTCCTAAAAGCAAGGTCATTTCTAACTAATCTCTTATATTTTTGAAGAAATTACAAAGTGGGTATATGACGGGTTACTAGTGGATGTAGTCTACTTAGATTTTCAGAAATCTTTCGATAAAGTGCCACATCAAAGATTGTTTCTTAAACTAAAAGCCAAAGGCATAAGTAATTATGTAATCAACTGGATAGAAAAGTGGCTTACACACAGAAAACAGAGAGTAATAGTTGATGGTGAGATTTCAAACTGGAAATCAGTTTTGAGTGGGATACCACATGGATCAGTATAAGGCCCTATACTGTTTTTAATATATATATAAATGATTTGGAAGATGACATGTCTAGCAAAGTATTCATATTTGCAGATGATACAAAATTATTCAGAAAGGTTACTAATGATACAGATAAACAAAGTTTACAGGATGATCTAGATAAATTAGTTAAATGGTCAGAAAAATGGCAAATGTTATTAAATTTTGGGAAGTGTAAATATATACACATAGGACATGGAAACATGGACGAAGAATATAAAATGGGGAATGCTGTACTAGGTAGAACCACACAAGGAAATGTCTTAGAATTAACATTTATTGCTGACATGAAAGTTTCAGAGCAATGTGGGATTGCAGCTTCGAAAGGAAATCAAATTCTAGGGCTAATTAGGAGGACTATAATGTATAAGGAGAAACAGCTAATTGTAACACTGTAGAAAGCAATAGTTAGACCACATTTGGAATATTGTATTCAAGCATGGAAGCAGCATCGTAAAAAGACACAGACAATCTAGAAAGAATACAACGAAGAGCAACTAAAATGATTCTAGAATTGAGAGACCTTAGTTACGAAAGTCGCATATTATAATGCGGTTTGACAACACTAGAGACCAGGCGACTAACAGAGACCAAATAGAAGAGTTTAAAATAGTGAACGGTTATGAAGATGTTGACAGGAATATGTTCTTCAAACTTAAAGAAGGCAGTAAAACCAGATGACACAAAGTAACATTAGTTAAGGAGCAGTGTAGGTTGGACATGAAAAAGTACTCCACTCAGAGGGTGATAAATGAATGGAACAAACTGCCAAATGATTGTGTTAATGCTAGTAGTGTGAATATGTTTAAAATAGAATTGATGCGAAATGCGTCAATGCGAAAATTGTTGGACTCTCGATAAGCCAATGGCTTCGTTGTCCACTTGTCATCTGGAACTTGTTGTTTGGGATGACAATCTTGTTAAATCCAGTCTAAATCAATGGCAGTAGAAAACACATTTGAATGTATTACTGTTGAATTTGCCATACAAAAAATCGTACGGATGTTATTATCAACTGCATGCATAGAACACCTGGTTCAAATTTAGACATTTTCTTAGACAATGTTGCATGTATCTTATGTGATATAAAATCAATCAAAAGAGTATTTGTGTGTCCTGACCTGAACATATATCTGCTAAAGCATGAAACTAATAACAACATAATAATAACATTATGTATCATTAGTAACCTTTCTGAATACTTTTGTGTCATCTGCAAATTTATGTACTTTGCTAGATATGACATCTTCCAAAACAGCTGCAACAGGAATGCGATTCGATGTTAACTGAGCCGTTTATTCTGCCAAGTACAACCATGTGGAGAAAGGCATAGCAACATGACAATCATCATAATATCTGCAGTATGCTTGTCCGTGCCCCGAAAACTACAAGCAGTGATCCCTCCCTGTCGCAACGTCACACCCTTACAAGACTGGGACGCAATAGTTGTTCATCTACTGTTTCATCCACGAGGGACATGTACCTGAAAATATACATTTATTATTGGATATTGTATTCGCTAAGAAATTAATACGTTCTACATATTGATCTACTGAACAGATGGGATAGCTGCAGCAGCAGCAACAGCATAATTACTATTTTTCCATAACAAAGGCATTATAATATAAAAGGCATGAAATAATAAATCAAACACCACGTACTCGTTGAAGCCGTTGTTAAAATAAAAGAACTGCTAAATTAAAGCAAATTCATAATGTGTAAATAGGGATATCGATAGCAAATGAGCCTCGAAAGTGCATATATTTATATATATATATATATATATATATATATATATATATATATATATATATATATATATATATATATATATATATATATATATATATATACATATACATATACATATACATATACATATACATATACATATACATATACATATATATATATATATATATATATATATAATTATATGCTTTAAAAATGTGTAAAACATTTACCATATCCATTCTTCATACTGGATTTCGAAAATGCCTTTAATTAATATAATTGTTAGTTGTGTCCATTCAAATGTGGGTAGATTAAGTCCAACTGGCCAACTGGCCTATACACGATTGTAGTATTTTACTTTCATGCAAGCAGACAGCATTCACTGCTAATTCCTGCAAGATACCCTAGATCGGGGGTTCCCAATCTGTGGTCCGCGGCCTTCGGGTGGTCCGCGGGATGGTTTGAGGTGGTCCCAAGGGACAACGCAATGTCCACCTTAATTATGTATAAAACAATCCTTTAACCCATAGGGCCCCTCAAATTGAATTAAGCGTGTGTTGCGTTTCCCCGGGCAACTGAGACAGATTCTGAAAAGTTTGTAGTTTTTAAGCTATAGCTTCAAAACTATTGATATCCTATAATTGCAAGTTATGTTTGTTTTGAAGCAAATTTAATTATATATGCAATGGTGTACATAAGCTTATTATATGTTGTCAATCTGAGTTGTGGAACTCCGGAAATAACTTTACTGATCAAATATTCAGAGTGAATTTTTACATGATACTCACATTTTATTGCAATAACATCACCAAATGCTGGTTCCACACAAGGAAATATCTACCCTATGCACGGTACTGTTCAAAACATATATCTTTGTACAAATGTACATTGCATGTCCTGCATCCAAACCATGCCTCAATCGCACGTCCAAATGGCCGCTTCACTTAGTTGGACAAACTATGCTGAGAGAAGCAGGCACACCAATCCCATTGAACCCAATCTGTAAGTTTTTTCATTAACATTAATGATAATAAGCTGGGTATGCATTTGTACTTGTGGCTGAACCCCATATCTCATTTTCAACTGGTTAACGCTGTAGGACTGATTTGAGTATTGTGCAAAACATACGTGGGTGCCATCATTGTAATTTTAATATATTTTGATTTCATAAAAAAGCACATCTTTAGTTGTATCGATAATGTTTTGCAATACAGTGGGCCTCAGTAGCTTTAGCAGCCCCATGGGTGGGCCTCAGGGAATAAAGTTTTGGAACGCTTGCTCTAGACAGCTTCGAACATCTAGTCCTAATGTACGTTTCTTTCAGAGTGTTAAGACAAACGTAGGAGCTAGATCTTTCTCTTTTACTTGTTCACTCACTCCCTGTTAGCGATATGTCGGTAGGATATATAATATATGTGATTGATTGGTCATACTCGTATTGCCTTCGTATAAGCCTGAGGGTAGCCGTATTGGCCCGATGCCAGTACGGCTGTACGTGTGATAAATTCATTTCCTCGCCAACCGACGACGACATGTTAACTAACAATCGGTTTTGGATTTTAAACCGGGAAGTTGCCTCCATGTTTGATGGTTGCTCCAGCTCCAATATCCTGTTCAGGAGACCATCAATGTCTCTGTCACTGGCAAGCGCCATGATAAACTGAAAAGGTTCAAAATATATGGCCATGCGCGTGAAGCGTTTGCCGCTGACTATAAATTCTCGCGAGCTGTTTTGTCGTGCGTCGACGTCATAACCGAACGTTCTTCGTGGACTCGGCCAATACGGATGAACTCGCCACAATACGAGATGAACTCGCCTTAATACTGGTTGAACTCGGTCAATACGGAATCTGACTATGCGTCATGCAGCAATACGGGCGGGAAAGCGACGATGTCTTTAATCGGCCGTTTACGTCGTATTCGGACAATGACTTACATAGCCAATTAATAATATATAATCTAACATGTCGTCGTCAACTAGAAACCACCTGTTTAAACTTGCTTATCTTCCATAGCTCCTCACCTTAGCGATCCAATCTTTTCAATGCTCCTTACCGATTAGTATCTGCGTAACCATTTTGCATTGGTGCGCTGCTGAGCTTAGCGTTCCAGAGGATATTAGCGCTGTTGATATATCACTATTATGCTGTATTGTATTGTACTGTATTATAATGCATCGAACATTAAACTAATATAATTCCAGAGGACCTGGGTTCGACTCGTATCGCTGTCGTTTCGAAACATGGCCAGTTTCTTTCACTCCACGTTGTTTATATTCACTCATATATATAAAAGTAAAGTTGGTGCTCGATTGAACAGGTCTACTGGGAGGTTCAGTGTAAAGCACTTTGCACAGTCCCGATGACCGGATACAACGCTGTGTAAGAACTTACCTGTACTGGATTAAACTGGATTCATGCACATGTAATGAGCTCCGACGGCGCAACATTTCTTTCTCCCGGGACAGTCCGAGTCGCTGCCACAGCGTGGACCAAACTCTCTGTACTGTGGACATTGTCCAGGCTTTACTACAACACCATACACTGATATTATTTTCTACTCGGAAAATGTATTTATATATGGATAGGATGTCCAATGTTCATGATTAGCTCGAAATGAAACATATACCAAATTATACACAATATACTGCAACAACAAAGACGTGTAGAAGCAACAAACGACAAATAATCGATATCCAAAAGTTATTATTTATAAAGGCGTCATTAGTATAAAGTACTAAATAATTTACTCGTTCATCACATTACCTTTGACGCACTTGGCTCTTGGAGGACACCCCATGCCCGAGCCACAGTAAAAAAATGATGTGCCTAGATAACACCAGACCGGAAAGAGCAGCATATTTATGACAGACATATCTAAGATTAGTAGTGGCAAAACGATTGTTTAAAATGTATGTGGTCCAGGATTAATTGAGACAATATAAAAAAAAAAAAAACAACTGGAGTTTTCGAAAATGTGTTGAAAATATCATCTGCAAGATAATATAATTGAACCTTAGACAATGTTGGCAAAGATTATAAACAATTGATCAGCACAAAGAGAAACATACATATATTGCGCTCAGTGACAATGAAGGTTTAGAAAGAGTAAAACAATAAAAGGTAGAATATGATGTTGCTAAGGCAGCTCCAGGGAAATGTATTTATTTAGAAATGTTGCCACGGCCGATTCCGATCTCTAAATTATCACTCCTAGGCCTACTAGTTGGAATAACTATCCCTAGTATTAACATAGCCTAGCCCTAAGACTAGAATGTAGATGCAGACGACAAATTGGGCAAAAACAGCAATAAACTATTAATTAATATAGTGTTAGAGAGAGAGAGAGAGATATATATAAAGAGAGAGAGATAGAGAGAGAGAGGAGCTATATTTGCATGATCGCCCGCTGAATAACCATAGTATTGCAATGTATAAACAATTATAATAAAGGACATACCATTACAACATGTTTCATTAAAAAGAAACCAAAACAAACGAACACTATTTCTATGAAATTAAGCACGTGTCTAAAATCCGGGTCAACCTCATTTTCGCCAATTGTCGCAGCAACCGTGCATATTGCATAACCATAAGTGTAAAATGGAAATGTATTATGTGTAAAAACAATTTTTTTCAACCGAATGGTCGAGTGTGTGAGCTCAAATTATAATTTGCACATTCGAGAGTAGGAATATGCGAAACAAAATGTGCTTTTACCCACACAATGTTTAATAATGTACATATTCCACAAAAAAACTGTGGATGGTTTATATACATATTTTATTTTTATACTGGCAAAAAGTTGCGAAAATAATTGGGTCAGGGTGTTAGTTAAGTGTTAAAAATCGAATACAGCTTAGCTAAATAGAAAGTAATAACTTTACTACGGTGTTCAACGAGTTATTACTGTATATCATACGACAACCTTTAACCAGTATGAAATTAAACACAAGTTATGACACGCGTGGTACATCCGCTTGTAAAACTGTTATTTTCCGGACCTGCGGATCGATAGTTTAAGCGGTGATGTATCTAACACGAACGAAACGTGCTGATGACATCAAACAAGCACCAAAGGTATAGTTCTTTAATTTAGCCGACTACCTTGAAATCAAGCCATGTGCGCATCGATCTGCGCATCTGAGTCGTAGCATGAAATCTACAAAACTTTGTTATGCTTAATTTGCTGCTGCTACAAGTTGTGTTTATCTGAAAGATTATTCAATTACCTATCCAATGATGATATATATGTTGTGGTGTTGGAAATATATATCTTTGGTATACATATATATATATATATATATATATATATATATATATATATATATATATATTGTATGAGGGTTGTGATATGAAACGATTGGAAATTGCGATAGTCCAGAAAGACAGTACGAGATATCTCACTATATGAAGTGTGACTTTCAGATACTTCATTTTATAGTGCAATGAATTATATGATGGGCCTCTCCATTAGTTCCCTATATATTTATGTGAAATATGTCATTGTGTCACTAAAATATTACAAAACAGTAAAAGAACAGTTGCGGAACACTGTTTTCCCAGTGATTTTATATTGGACAAGCAATGTTTTGTCTTGTAACTTTTTTGAAGTCAACATTTTACTGCAAGAAGTTACTTTTATTCCAAAGAACAATAAAATATCTACCAAATAATATAAAATATGTTATAATCTGATGGCTAGAAATGTACTTATACTTAAATCATGATAGCCATTACTACGTAAACAACTTTGGAAATAACACATGTACGGTTGCTATATGTATTCCTAAACAGTTTCATGATATATATATATATATATATATATATATATATATATATATATATATATATATATATATATATATATATATATATATATATATATATATATATATATATATATATATGCAAAGCTATATATATCTACAGAGCAAACAATAATCTATTTAAGAATATTATAATTTGTCTTGACCACTAGGCAGACAAACTGTCAACACAACACCATCACCTATGCATGATGGTCCATGAAGCATGTGCCCTCCTTGCAAAGGTGCACATTGCAAGTCAGGCACACAAAACATGTTTCAACAGATCGACCTAATATTGTCTTCCGGCTTAGCCTACGGCAGGACTGGCACACTCGTTTGCGGCCATCAAGACGAACCAGTGAGTGCCCTGCCACAGCATTTTCTTCCACTGTATAGAGGGCCTCTGGCTGCTGCATTGGTGGTGCCACACGTCGATTCCGTGTGGCGATGGTGTTGTCGCAGAGATTTTGTACGAGCTCTGCCTTGAAAAGCTTCAGCCCGTATAGTCGTCTATTTGCTGGCAATGGTCGGTTGCTTGCCATCCACAGGATGTAGGCGTTCATGACAGCGATGTTCAAGATGCCCCAGAACAGGTACTTCCACCATCGCCGCCCCGAACGCCCAATCGGGAAGTATGAGAGCAGCAGGTCCAGCCGATCAACACGGTACCATTTTATTCGATCATAGCCTCATCCACGCTGAGGTTCTGTGACGGACAGAAGACTTGGCTGAAGCGGTCATTGCAACGTGTGATGAACGGCCTCACCTTTGTCAAGTTGTCACCAGCATCCTCCTCGTTGGGCAGAGAGCAATGCAGGTACTGGCATAGCTTCTCATACCGTCTCTTGGGCATCACGCTGGAGACGTACGTATCTTGGAGTACAAGATTTTTACTCCAGTAATCACTGTACTCTGACATCACCTTCATACCCATCGCAATGTTAATCCCAACATAGGCTTTTATTTCTTCAGCAGAAGTGGCGTGCCGGTGTGGGTCAGCAGTGATGTACGGCTTGTCCGGGTCTGGTTGGGCAGGAGGGGACTTGGCAACAGCATTCAGGTTTGAAGCTGCAGCCACACTCACAAAGAAGTCATCTCCAAGAACCTGTAGGAGGAAGCCAAGTGGGGACGTAGTCGCAGGGAGCATCTCTGTTGGCCCACTAGTCAGGGTGAACGGTCGTACAATGGGCGGCGCAACATATTCAGTCTTCTGCCAGCCCTCCGTTATCTCGTTTGTGTCAACAGGTGGCATAAACCGGCCTCGTCCTCGCCCACGACCCCGACCTCGTCCACGGCCTCGTCCCCGGCCTCGTCCACGGCCCCGTGCTGGAGTGGGTGCTGGTGCTGGTACTGGAACGGGCACAGAAACGGCAGCTTGCATGTTGCCTTCACCATCATCACTGTTGTCTGTGTGTACGGCAGTTGTACTAAGATCGAGATTATCTTGAACAGACAATTCATAATCACTTGTCTCCTGAAATAACAAGAGGCAAGATATTACCTGGTACTATTTTTTACAAATGCACAATGCATGTGACTTTTTATCACCTAAATAAAATACATTTATTAGTCCAGTAAAATTAGGAAAGTTTTATTACTTATAAGTAAAAATGCAAAGTGGTTGAGAAGGGAGATGAATGAGATCATTATAAAGCGATGGGCTTAGCCAGCGCCTAAGCCAAGGCTAAGCTACGACTGTCTTTGAGTTTGTTTACATTTTGACAAACTACTAATTTTTTTAATTGGCGCGGCTAATGCTAATATATACCACAAAAAGGCTAAGTATATGGGAAACAACGTTTGTGTAAATTACCGTCCCATTATTCTTACTGACAAAGACGTGTAAGTTAGGGGAGTAACTCCTTCGAATTTCTGACAGCTGGGCCCTGCCCTCAGCGAGGTCAAGACAATTGGCTTCGAACGGAATGTCAGCGTCCGACTGAACCATTTTGACAGGCGTAAACATTGGTCATTCTTACCTCTAGCTCGATGTCAGAAGGCGAATATAACGCATTCACCATCGCCAGAACTTCTTCGGCAGTATAGCGCCGATACTTCCGCGCAGACGCCATTTTTAAAGTCACACACAGAAGTAAACAAAGCACTTTTAAAACTCGTAATACTCGAAAACTTTGAATAGAAACGGATGTTTATATTACCCACAATTCATAGCTATGACATCGATGTCTACGTTGTAGAACTATCGTAACTATCCAGTAGATAGCGCCACTTGTACACACAAATATGTACACCGGGCGGCCACGGGCGGCGTGAGGAGAAAATGAGCGGGCGGTTCGGGGCGGTTGAGTGCTAATGGGTTAAACTGTTGATTGAAACTATGTCCTCTATACGACTAATAAACAAAACTGATAAATACTTAAAAAAATAAACAATGATAAGATTCGAAAAAAAATATTTAAGTGTTACACAAGTAAATAACGTGTTGTAAATTTGTTGCAGACAATTTAGTTCGGAACTCGTGTGATTTTAAGATAGTAAACCCAGTTGTTTTGCCCGGCAACTGTACGGCAGATGTAACTATTACTATATCAGAAATGTGTACATAGAAGCACTCAACTTGATTTGCCTTTCTATAGAGACCATTAATAAATTAACATCTCTGCCAAGTTTTACTGAAGTGATATCATTCCTTGCGGGTTAAATATTAAATATATATTGTCGAAATTAAGACGTTTTTCCATGACTTAATACATTACGGAGCATAATTAATTTTACAACTTTCTTATGCATATCTTACATATTTTGCTTTGTATAAATATAATATTAATATATCAAATCAAAATATTCCTGCAAGTAGTTTTCTATTAGTAAGTAATAACTCGCTTACTCAAATGCTTACCCATCGGCCCCGCGGAATTACAACGTAAACAAATATATGTACCCATATAAAAGAAGACGAATTTGCTTCGAATTACATGGTTGTACTTTTGTTTGTGCATATGTTTGTGTGTGTTTGTTTGTGTGTTGTGTGTGTGTGTGTGTGCGTGCGTGCGTGCGTGCGTGTGTTTGTGTTTGTGTGTGTGTGTTTATGTTTGTCTGTGTGTGTGTGTGCGTGCGTGTGTGTGTGTGTGTGTGTGTGTGTGTGTGTGTGTGTGTGTGTGTGTGTGTGTATGTGCGTTTATGTGTATCAATGCATGCGTGCGTTCGTGCGTGCGAGCGTGCGTGCGTGCGTGCGTGCGTGCGTGCGTGCGAGCGTGCGTGCGTTCACCACGCGGCAGTTCACCACGCGGCAGTTCACCACGCGGCAGTTCACCACGCGGCGCGGCGAAGCACAACGGTGGTCATATATCGCATGCGACTAAGTTTTTTTTATTCAGTGAGCGGGTCTTTACCTCCTTCTCCCCTTTGTATGAATACACACATGTCGTGAACGGCCCCTAACACACAGGATACACATTCACTGGGAGCAAGTCATCCTGGTGTGTAATTAATAATGACACAAGCATTTATAGTGAGACAGAACCGCGTGGTACATGTTTTTATCATCCCGACCTGTAGGTCGATCATTTAAGCGGGGATGTCTCCAACACGAACGAGACGTGGTAATGACTTCAAAGAAGCACCAATAGCATAATAGTTAAACATAATTTGTTTGCTGGGCATCTAGGAGAAACAGTAGCAAACAATGTTATATTTAAATATGGTAATCCTTTCACCAGTTATGATAATGATCTAGTTAGCCTGGCAACACAGTTCGCGGTCCAGAATGACCATCGCGAAACACTGTCAAGGGACAGTAGCAAAGCATTCGTATCATTAAGGAAGGTGGTCTTAATTGGTGACAAAAAAGTCAGTTGAGATAAAATCAGACCGTGATTTGTTTGGCAGTGTGTTTGTAACGGCAGAAACTTGCCAAGTCAACCTGGATGACATTTTTAACTGTCAATAGTGCCATTTGTCAGATGCCAGTGGGTAACTGCTCAGGGGCGATAAAACAAAGTTTTCCCATATACAAGACAATTTGTCGACTGACCATACTCGCACATATGTGATGCAACGGCTGTGGTTCACACCCTTGGCAGACATCCTGGGATATATACTGTGCACATATTTGATTGCCATGATTCGGCATACTCCATAAAAGCAGCATAATTATTACGAAGGTTAACATCAGAAGCGATCATGCTAAAAATGTATTACCTATGAGGGCCACTCCCTAAGATTTGTAGCAAGTTCATCAAGCATTATTGTCTAACCACACGCTCAAGCGTGCCAAATCACTCCATCCACATACACACGTTGTTGTTGGTGGTGGATTTGAGGATGATGGCTGCATGTTCACAAGATAATGTGATGTATCACATCGGCATGATACCCATGTATATAATTATGCATCCTGTGGGTGGAGCACAATTTAATAAAATTTATTACGCTTGTCTTGACCCCTCCTCCCCTTTGTACGAATAAGAAAATGTGAACGGTCCCTAACACGCACACGCAGGAGACGCATAAAGTTTGAAAAAATCGTCCTAATGACACAAAAACATCTCTACTGCGACAGCACCGCGTGGTACATGCGTTTGAAAAATACGTTTAATTCCGACGTGCAAGCGGGGTTTTCTCCAGCAAGAACGGGACGTGGTAATGATGACAAACAGTATAATAATGAAAACATCATGCATTTTGTTTGTTTTGAATCTAGTAGAAATATTAGCATGTTATATTTGAATAATATCGCATGTTGACTCAAACGAACATATGGTTGTTTCTAATGTGTGGTTATGTTTTAGACGTATTTGTCTTATATTGATGCTTCTAGAATCAAACACTGCATGTTGGTAATCCATCTTTCCACCGTGGTCATCATTATGCATTTGTACTGCCTCTACCATTCCGCATTCTAGGAACACGATACTACATGTTGTATTCCAAGTGTTGTGTGTTAGGTCAAAAATAGTATGCGTTATGCTAACATAGCTATTAGAAGCTAGTATCTACTTTATGGCAAATAAATATATATCGTTTTCAACAAGACCACATTTGCGCGAGCATCCCCACATATTTATGGCTCTACTGAAAAAAAACATCACAATCCGTTTTTTCCAACATAGTCCGGCAGTCAAACTCCCCTTTGAAGGTGAACCGCGCATTATGGTCAACACGATGTTTTTTTCCCATTTGTGTGACCCTCTAACATTCTAGGTCAATAATCCGACGGATGCCATCCTGGCACCCTTTAGCGTTTTTGCATAAACACATAAATACATACTAATTTCCTGAATATCTCGATTTGTAAGGGTATCTGGTTATGATTACGTCAATGAACAACATATAATATGCAAATTTGTCGCATGGATATGCAAACTAGCTCTGACCACAATCTCTCCAACGGTGTGTCCTAATCCATGTGTTCGGGGTAGCTAATTTCAACTATGCTACATAGACGATTTTATCTAAAATTAACGCATAGGTATGCAAATCAGCAGACGCTGATTTATAGTGGCGAACATTTCTGTGGTGAGGTGTAGACGGCATGATGTCACAATGGCAGACGAAGGGTTAAAAAAACAAAGACGATATTTCCATAGAGATAGATATAGACTAGAGAGGCTATGACCACGTAACTGACGATTGCGTACATCGGCCACATTGGAGTTCCAAATGAAAGGTGGGAAATCAAAACTACACAATTACGTTATCTATGATTGGTTTGAATGTATTTAAAATGTGCCATATGTACATATATATTTTCATATACACATATACGTTCTCTTTCAAATAACACAAGAAAACAAGAACATTATTTGAGCCTTCTCAGTTAGAACGATACTTTTAATGAACACGTTTTTACGCTGTTTTGGAACTCCAAGATGGCAGCGGCATTTGCACGTTTACGCCATTACGTAAATATAGACAATAGCCTCCCTATATCTATCTATATGAATCGTTCATTAAAAAACATATTACGACTTTCGTGTTTCCGTGTTTTGACACTACGATGTGGTTGCTAAGGAAAAGACGTGATGTGCATTGTTAGCAGTGAGTTACCCGAATGTTCGACATCCAGAATTTCTGACAAACGATAGTCGTTCCACACGTACAGTTTATTCCTTGACACTCGGGGCATCTACAGTATTATAAAGAAAGAAAAGAAAGTCACTGCGGCTCGAAATGGTGAATTGTTCATTTATTTCCTTTAAACTTTATATAACTATTACTTATAATTACTTACTTATATATGATATCCTTTGTTTGTCTACACAGCAGTGTGTTCTTATTAATTATTGATATGTGATGTTGCTTTTTTATTGAAACCATGTGCTTTGACATGTTTTTCCTTCTTGTTACGTAAATGTATGCATGAACTACAGCTACGTCGGAGGAGGTAACAGTGGGTGTCAAACACAACATGCAATACTCACGATGTGATCTTGTCACCGCAAACAGACCAAGGAACAAGACGCACCAACAAAAATCACTTCACTGCAACAAAAAAACCGGTGTCACTGTAATAACAGGTATGTTTGTAGGCAGCTGCGTTTAAACAAACAGTATACTACAACATTAACCCATGTTTTGTAATCCAAACTACTGGATGCAACGTCACAGACATAACCCGACGTCGACATTGACATTATTCATTCTCTCGGTTACATGTTTTGTTAAGGTAGCACACTTTACAACAACAATAACACAGCACACTAACCTCTTCATGTTGGTATATGTTGGCTTACTGGCTTGTTCAGTTTATGTGGTTTAACTAACTCAAAAAGCTGCAGCGTGGTATGTAGTACACTCGTCGGTCATGTAATTTCAGGTGACATATTTTATCCCGTATTTAAATAAACAATGACAACTAATAATAATAATTAACTTCTATGGCGCCGATTCTGTTTTGTTGCGCCTCTGAGGCGCAACAAAACAGAATCATTAAGCATAATCGTGAACAGGGACGCGCAAAAATCATTATAACAACGAGGGACAACCGAACATTTACGGTGAAATGCAATTTGGAATATATATGTCTTGAGTTTTTTTCTCGGAAAATAGCAATAGTTTCAGATGTTTTCAAAGTGATAGGGAATTTATTCCTGACCCTAGGCGCAGCGGCATAGAAAACACGTTTAACCAAGTTAAGATTTGTGTTAGGTACAATAAGTTGTTATGAAATAGATGATCTTAGCTGCCTGGGGATAATTGAAAGATGCAGGAGACCAGCCATGCAGGATGGTTGTTGTGTGTATAGAGCACGATATGTAAGACAACTTAAAATCAACTCAATAAGAAACTATTTTGTATTTGCCTTGCAAGTTTGCTTCTGTATGACTCACTTAAGATGGCTGATAAAAAAACGCTTGGACTTATTCGAATTATATGATGTATTCGGAACAGACAACCACGGAGCACTTACAAAAACGATACTGATATACCATCTGTTTCGTGTTTTGTTTTTGCACGCACGTTAGGGGAACATAGCTGTAGAATTTCTTACAGCGAAATAGGCGTCTCTCTCAAGTTGTCAGACCACAGGGTTTTTTCTTTAAAAATAATTATCTATTGCATTGTGTGCGGATGGTGGAGAGCCAACTAAGAAAACAGATGCGATGAAAGAGCCAGACCGTAGGAAAAGGACAGCCTGCAAGTGAAATCGGAGGACTGCCTAATGAGGGATGTGAGGAACGCGGAAGAGGGAGAAGGCTGCTGTTAGGGAGAACTTGAAAGGAATAACAGCTGAGTTAGTTTTGTTATGTCTTCACGGAGTTTGAATTATTTTGGAGAGGTGTCGTGATTGTTTGTGTGTGTGTTTCTGCGAACGGTATATGACTGTGTGTGTGTGTGTGTGTGCGTGTGCGCGTGCGTGTTTGTGCGTGTGCGTGTTTGTGTGTGTGTGTGTGTGTGTGTGTGTGTGTGTGTATGTGTATGTGTGTTTGTATGTGTGTGTGTGTGTGTGTGTGTGTGTGTGTGTGTGTGTGTGTGTGTGTGTGTGTGTGTGTGTGTGTGTGTGTGTGTGTGTGTGTGTGTGTGTGTGTGTGTGTGTGTGTGTGTGTGTGTGTGTGTGTGTGTGTGTGTGGGTGTGCGTGTGTGTGTATGTTTGTGTGTATGCGTGCGTGGGTGTGGGCAAGGTGTAGAATAGCCTCGGAGAACCATTTGTAACTCTGCAGCTCAGTAGGGTTAATTATGTGAAGACTGGCGTAATATGTTAGACAGTTGTATGTATTATGTTTAACATTTGAGTATGTCTTCTCGTGAGTAAGTGTACATGTATGTCGTTTTCATGTTGAACGTTGGCATAATTTATGGTACATTAATTAATACATTAAACTCATGACGTTGGCATGTTTCAATCTAACCTGGAATTGTATTGTTATTCTGCGTAAATGTTGATATTCATAAAGAGGCTCACAGCGTATTTTATGCGGAGTGAACTCGCAACTTTAAAACACGCAATAGACCGTTGTGAGCAGGAAATCAGGACGTTATATTCATCAGGACATCATAGTTTATAAGTTATGAAAACGTACATGTCTGTACTACAGCATTGTATGTTACATGCGCTTGAAAAAGTTATTCAAATGTCATCTCGAATGTCCACACCACAGCCAATCGTAAGCAGGAGTGTCGCCAACAAGAACTGAAGATAACAATAAAGCTAAGGAACCACCGCTGGCCTAATGAAAACATCACACATTTGAATGTTGTCTCACCCGTCACCATTTGTAAGATATTCACAGTCTTTGTTCTCACAGATTCCGTGTCCCCTTCACTTACACATGTAACACTGGTAATATGTGTTGCCTTAGCCTCGTATTGCAAGCGAGTTAGTATTGTAATTGCCTCTCTCAGAATACAATGTTGTGGGCCTTGCACTGTTTTGCTGCGGTTGCTATTTTGACAAAGAAATGTACATTTGGAGACTGGGCAGAAATAATGCACATAAGGTATGAACAACAAACACGAGGAATATGCATAGCTACTTCCGAAACATAGTCACCGCTACATGTACGTGTCACAGATTTACAGTTTGGCTGGAATAAAGCAGTAAGCCAGTGGACATTCTCGTTATGGTTCAGTACATTCGCACGACTACAAATAAATTAACAGCAGGGCTATATGTAACATATTTCCCGTTTAATAACAAAATGAATAGTACAGTAAATAATTACAAATCAAGTATACTGAAAGTAATTACAATCTACCAACGTAAAATATATTCTTAACTATCAAATAACAGTTGATATAATAATTAAAAGTATCTTACGAACTTGCTGGTGTCGCTTCTAGCAAAAACAGTTCCAGCGAGGGTGGTACCAAACGTGTCACAACGAATGCAATCAAGCCCCGACGAGTGTAGTCAAGGGTAGGGCGCGTCCAGGCGAGTGTAGTCAAGCATACAGCGTGGCCAGACCGGTAAAGTCAAGCATAGAGCATGCCAAGGGAGTGCAGTCAAGCGTAGATCGTGGAATGTCGACGGAGGAATCTCAAGGAGGCTTCATCGCGTCTTTTTGCCGGCAATCGTCGGCCAGTCCGGACAACGACTCGTTCTCTTAGAAGCAACCAGTGTATTAAGGTTCACCGATGCATAATCGACTACACATAAAATAACGGCAAAATAATCGCCTCTTGAAGGAAGAATAATGTACTGACAATTATTGTGCTGGTGCCATCTAGCGGGTACAATTAACCTAATTCCTTGGTGGATAACTGTTTTGTTATATTCTGCTAATAGCGCCCCTTGGTGGATTCTTACTGTACTACACATCTTCGTGGTGGTGCCATCTACCTACAAAAATTAGCTTAATCATATTTTTCCCCATTGGTGAATACTGATGGTATTAACGCCCCCTTGATGACACTTGCAGTAGAGCAAATCATTGTTATTGTGTTATCTAACTACTTCAATTAACATAATCATATTTTCCATATGAGAAACGTACTAAAACATTGTTTTTTGAAGATATATGTAGAGGGGCCCTCCGTTCCCGTCACCCCACCACCACAACAACCACTTCCACCATCACATCCACCACCACTACCACAGTGGTATCCGATCCCGGAAGACTCTTCAACAGCGCCTTCTTTTGTTTGTTACATTATTAGATAATTATGAGTTTGTTAACTTTTATGTATCACATTGGAACAGTATTCGTTGTATTATAACAGTGCTCGGTGAATTGTTGCAGAAGTAAAATAATAATTGTTCCGTTGTAGTTCACCACGCGGCGCTGCAGTGCCGATCGATGGTCATACGTCGAATGCGACCGAATTTTTTTGTATTTAATATTTAGTACGTGAATCTTAACCTCCTTCTCCACTTTGCACGAACAAGAAAATGTCGACCATTGGGAATGTCTCATAACACGCAGGAGACACATTCATTGGGAGAAAGTTATCCTGGTTTATAATAAATAATGGTAAAATGTCTGTTTTTGCGATATGTTCCAACTGTTTTTAAGGTACCCAGTCGGCCATACATTTGTCAGGTTTTCTTATTCTCACAACAGTATCGCACATTCTTATGTTTAGTCGTATGTGTCTTGTGATGCTTCTAGAATCGAGCATTGAGTTTTGGTATTACCGTCTTTCCACCATGGTAATCATTATGCATTTGTACTGCCGCCATCATTCCTCATCCTAACAACACGATACAATATGTACTCCAGGTTAGCAATTATTCTGTGTCATGTCAAAATATCATGCATTGTGCTAACAGAGTCTATCGAACATGGGCTGCTATTTGTAAAGTAGTCGATAACATAATGTGACATAGTTCACACTAATAATACATTGATGGCTAATGAATATATATCGTGTTCAACAAAACCACATCTGAGCCTGCAGCCACAACTAAATATGGCTCTACATAATCCAATTGACAATCGGTTTTCCAATATAGTTTCATAGACGCCTGCGCTGGTTGGGCCATGTGCGTCGCATGGAGGACGGCCGCTTGCCGAAAGACATCCTCTATGGACAACTCACCAGTGGCGCGAGGCCAGTGGGACGCCCAGCCCTCCGATTCAAGGATGCCTGCAATCGTGACATGAAGGCCTGTGACATCAGCCCCAAAGACTGGGAAGCAGTGGCCGAAGACCGCACTGCTTGGCGTCAGGCAACACGCAGAGGCATTGAAAGGGCAGATGAAAGGAGACACCAGCATGCGGCAGAGAAGAGGATGCGGCGAAAACAAAACGCAACACTACCACCAAGAATCGGCCTTCACAGCCACAGTGGACGCTGCCAAAATTTTTTAAGATATATGTAGGGCGGCCCTCTGAAGTAGAAAAAGGTAAGAGGCACCAGTCCCCTCGAAGAAGAGCGCTCCTCAGCCGTCACCACCAGCGTCACCATCGGCGCCTTCTGAGGGGCCTCTTCTTCGGCTAAACGACTGAAGGTACTCCCGCACACACAGCGAACATATAACACTTCACAATAAAAGAAACGTGACAGGGTCAGGTGAAAAAGGTCGCTGTCAAAAGATCCAAGACAACAATAGCAAGGAAAATTTAAGAGATGGAGGTACGTTTATTATTTTACATAAATTGGGTCAATACCAAGTTATTTCAGCTAGCCGCCGCTACTGAGCCCAGCGACATGCTGTCAAAACGACAAACGGCTATAGCCACCTTTTGGTTGTTGCAGCGGCAAAAAGAGAGCGTATGAAAACTGCATTTGCTTCCACCGCTGATTCCGTCCTTATATTACTACATCCGTCGTCGTCGTCACAACCATAACCGTTGTCGTCGTCATAGTCATCAATAAATCGTCGTCGTCGTCACCACCACAACCGTTATCGTCGTCGTAGTCATCAATAAACCGTCGTCGTCGTCACCACCACAACCGTTGTCGTCGTCGTAGTCATCAATAAACCGTCGTCGTCGTCACCACCACAAACGCCGTCGTCTTCGGTGTCATCATCGTCGTCACCACCACAATAGTCGTCGGCGGCGTCTTCGACGTCACCCCACCACCACAACAACCACTTCCACCATCACATCCACCACCACTACCACCGTGGTATCCGATCCCGGAAGACTCTTCCACAGCGCCTTCTTTTGTTTGTTACATTAATAGATAATTATGATTTTGTTAACTTTTATTTATCACATTGGAACAGTATTCGTTGTGTTGTAACAGCACTCGGTGTATTGTTGCAGAAGTAAAATAATAATTGTCCCGCTGTAGTTCACCACGCGGCGCTGCAGTGCCGAACGATGGTCATACATCGAATGCGACCGAACTTTTTTTATTTAATATCTAGTACACGGATCTTGACCTCCTTCTCCACTTTGCACGAATGAGAAAATGTAGACAATTGGGAATGTCTCATAACACGCAGTAGACGCATTCATTGGAAGCAAGTTATCCTGGTTTATAATAAATAATGGTAGAATTGTCTGAGTTGCGACATATCCCAACTGTTTTAAAGTGCCCAGTCGGCCATACATTTGTCAGGTTTTCTTATTCCCCAAGTGTGTCGCACATTTTTATATTTTAGTCGTATGCGTGTTGTGATGCTTTTAGAATCGAACACTGCATGTCGGTAATACCATCTTTCCACTAAGGTAATCAATATGTATTTGTACTGCCGCCATCATTCCTCACCCTAGCAACACGACACAATATGTACTCCAGGTTAGCAACTAGTCTGTGTCATGTCAAAATATCATGCATTATGCTAACATAGTCTATCAAACAGCTGCTAGAGACTGTTGAAGTGAACTGTATCATTGAAGTCTAGGATACATGTTGCATATATGACTGTTGCCACCTGGGCTGCTATTTGTAAAGTAGTCGATATAATAATGTGTTGTTGTCGACGTAACTTACATACAGAGCAGTGATGACATACACCAGTCTTGTCATGAAGCCATTTGATATCAACATTCAGAGGCGTGATAGAGTTCACACTAATAATAAATTTACGGCAAATAAATATATATCGTCTTCGACAAAACCACATTTGAGCGGGCAGCCACAACTAAATATGGCTCTACGGAATGTACTTGACAATCGGTTTTCCAACATAGCTTCCTAGCCAAAGACAACTTCGACATAAATGAATATTACCGCGATATTGTCACTCTTTTGATCGCTCAGCTGGTGATTCAGGATTTCACGACGCACTAGTAAACATGACACACTACGCATTACCGAACGAATATAATGATGAACTCGTGCTGATGCGTGAATTCTATATGTAAAGCTAATGTTTATATTTAATAACTATTACTACTATCTATCAATGTAATACATTGTAATCCTACTAAAATTCCATGCCGGATTGTATTTCTACGAGAGTTTAAACAGTGTTGCATTCACCAATTGTGTGATATAGTTAAATCATTGGGCGCAAATGGGAATGTTTAATGTATTACCTGAACTACACATATTCCCTAGTTAACTCCCATAAATTCGTGCGAAGTAGATAGATGGCGTAAACACGATCGTAGTATAATTCGCTCCTAATCTTATTCATGTGTTTCGGTGGTCAGTTATGAAGCCAGCATAGGTTTTATTGGTTAGGATGACAATGGTTTCACCTCGCAGTATGTTGCACTGTTTGTGTACGTTCCAGAATAAAAAGTGTATGTTAGTTGGATCCATTCTACAGCATGCATTATCTACCATATGTTCTTGTCACATCAACCAAACCAAGGAACAGGCACACCAAAGAACGCTCACTCCACAGCAACCAAGAAATAGGTGTCACTGAAATAATATGCATAATTGTATATATATATATATATATATATATATATATATATATATATATATATATATATATATATATATATATATATATATATATAAGTTATCGTGTTTGAATAAACCGTATACTGCAACATTGATCGATGGGAAAAATCCAAACTGCTGGATATATCGTCAAAGACATAGCCCGACGCCGATATTGACATTATTTATTTTCCCGGCAACTAACCGAACCATGTTTTATTTAAGTATCACACCGACAAAACAAACAAAACGTCCCACTAACGTCTTCGTGTTTGACTCTGTTGACTCACTGGCCCGTCCAGTTCGTGTTGCTCGAAATACCTATAACTGCTGCAGCGTGGTTTCTTGCACACCACCAGGTCACGCGTGACGGAACAATGCTGTAAGCAGATCGCGTTTGATTGGAGAATAGGTTATTCCCTGATGACATCAGTTAATGACATCAATTAGTTTATAGCCAGTTTTAGTACAGACTATTAGTATTGTGATCTTCTTGCAGACCCCCGAGATACGCTGTAGATTTGGGTCACATATGGTGGGGGGAGTCATCCGCCAAGAAGCTCTGTTCGATCGTGATGCGGTGGAATAGGCTGGATAAATGGGCTGTGAGAAACTCATCCCTTGACTTGAGGTGGATGTTATGCAGTTGTCCTTCCTTGGTGGTTGATTTTTTGTTCCGGAGAGGTTGGTTTTGCGAGTTTCTTCTATGTGTATTGTGTTGGTCAGATTGTGACAATTGCGAGTGCCAAGCGCGAAATGTAATTTTTTTTACTTGACAATGTACGAATGAAATGTGTCTGTTTGTCACTAACGCGAGGTGAAGCGCTACATTTGTGGCCGACTACAAGAACTGGTGTCACATTGCATCTAACAGTATATTTACAAATACAGTTCCGAAGATAGTGTTTAAAAAGGATGATTCCTAATAATGCAAACAACGTCGTAGCTCAGACAGTTGAAAGTGATCGGGCTTCCCGAGAAGACAAATATTTGTTACAAACTACGAACGGCTCGGTTAACGCAAGCACGGAGCACAGTTTTAAAGCCGACTTGACAAATGCCACTGTCAGCCAGGATGTGGTTTAATCACGACAAAGCGACACAGCGGTATCTTGCGTTGATAGCCTAATTGTCTAATAACTTGTTCAAGCAGAACCGCTTCAGTCAATTGACATTGCGTTAAACAATGACACACATGTGTGGCTTAACGAAATTTGTCGCGCACGGTTTTTATTTATTGCACACTTAGCGTGACTAGTACTCGCAATGCGCGTTACGGTATTTGTTAATGTCATAACAGACACCCGCTTGCATAAATATCAAGCCAGTACGCATGTCTGGTGTTTTTTCTTGTGTGAAAGCACGTAAGATTTATATCATGACGTCTCTCTAACGTTGCATATGGCATTTTTAGTGTTGTTGTGTTGGTACGTATTCCGTGACGAACTTTCCTCTAGCAAGTGGTGCCTGACGAAAAGTTGCATTAAGGAAACCTTTAAATAATAGAAAACGTCCGAAACTTCAAGTTGGGGCGAACTTGTTTTTTTGCGAGCATATTAAGGGGCACAATGTTTTTTTGTATTTACCATTGCAATTTATAAGACCATTATCTATTAAAAAAATCCGCTTATTTACATTGGTAAACCATTATAACCGTAAGTTTAATCCGCGAAGCTTTGAATGGATAATTCAAATAAAACACGTCACATGCTCGTGATGTAAAACGTTTACATTTGTAGAATTCAGAAACAGTGGACCGGATGTGGTTTACTAATGTAGAGTGGTCATATTGATGTACTGTGTGGTAAAGGTACGTTCATACAGAATGTAGATTGGTCATATGTATGTGTTATATGATAAAGGAACTTTCTTACATAATGTAGATTGGTCATATGTATGTACTATATGATAAAGGAACGTTCTTACAGTGTGTAGATTGGTCATATGTATGTACTGTATGGTAAAGGAACGTTCATACATAATGTAGATTGGTCATATGTATGTACGGTATGGTAAAGGAACGTTCTTACAGAATGCAGCATCCATTCCTTGGGATTTATCAAAACGCTTTATACTTCACCCCCCTCGCAGTTCTGTTTATTCCAACGCTATCACAAATACTCTGGAAAATATTCAGCCATGCTAAATTTATAGCGGGAATAATATGCAATCACATGTCCACCTCTGTCTGTAGTTAGGCATCTTGTATTCAACTGAATGAAGCGAGACAACATGGGGTGAACTGCTTCATCGAACTCTCATACAGGGACTCCTGTTCCTCGTAGGAAGGTCGTAGAACCCGAGCGAAGGCCTTCCCCACAATGCTCAATAATCATATGCCCCTATAGTTGTTGCAGTCACTGAGGTCGCCTTTGTTTTTATACAAGGTGACTATTGTAGCATCCCGCATTTCTTGAGGGACTGTTCCTTCATTAGGTTACGAAAAAAATATGATTATGTTAATTGTAGTAGTTAGACGACACAATAACAAAGAAGATGTGTAGTACAGTAAAAATCCACCAAGGAGGGCTATTAGCAAAATATAACGTAACAGTTATCCACCAAAGAATTAGGTTAATTGTATCCGCTAGATGGCACCAGTTATCCATCAAACGGTGTGTTAATGGGAAGTGGGGGCCGTTATGTTGGGAGAATGCACATGGGGGCCGCCCACTTGAGAGGAGATATGTAACCATGGATATAAGGAACATCGAATACACCTTTTCACCTGTCATGTGTCTTTTATTGTGAAATTTGATATGCCCGCTGTATGTGCGGGAGTACCTTCAGCCGTTTGGCCGAAGAAGAGGCCCCCCAGAAGGAGAAAATATGATTATGTTAATTGTAGTAGCTAGATGACACAACAACAAATGTTTGCTCTACTGCAAGTATCATCAAGGGGTCGTTAATACCGTAATTATTCACCAATGGGAAAAAAATATGATTAGGCAAACACATCCACGTAGTACACATCCATGCTCCAGGCGGCCATACATATTTCAGTGTCTGAAATTTTCAGTGAAGTTTATTTGTTATGAAAAAACAATACTCCGATTTGCAAACAGTTGTCGGTAATACTTAAATTATCTTAATCGTTTGTGTCGTATTTCTTATGAATGAACACTGTTTTGTTTGATGAAACCTCCGGTGTTCTATTGATTGCTTCATTAAATTACAACAGGAATATTTGTTATCAGTAATATTATAGTGAATACAAGCAGCTGAAGTATGACAGTTCTGGAAGAAATTTCAACACTTTCTAAAGAAAAGCAAATGGATCTGCCAAATTAGAGAAATGCTAAAATGTTGCAATATGTAATGTTTGTTATATTTAAATTCGTGTTCACCTAACGTGATTGTCAACGGAAAGTACAGAAACGTGTGGTGATTCAGCCGTATTTAGTCGCAGTACATATTTGAGCCTATTTCGAGTACATGAAAGGCGGCAATGTGCATTATAGTCATGGCGTTTAGGTCACTATTTGGCGCTCAAATGTTGGCGATATTGAGCCGATGACAATATGATCCCATGATATTTCCCTGAAAGCTGTGTTACAATGATATTTATTTTTGAGCATTCCAGGAAATGTTGCGCTTCTTTTGGTGCATAACATGTCAAGGTCAATTGATAGTTCGACAAATGTGCGCGGGCCATTTAGGAGTCCCTATTTTAACCACCGGGCATATCTTCAAATGAACGCAAAACAAAAACTAATAAAGGCCAATAAAGGTATTTTGAATATGTTTGGCTTTAGAGGCAGTTTAGATAATATTGCTTTTGATGCATCTCGGTGGGGAAATAATCACTATTTATTTGTTATGGTAGAATAATAAATAAAAATAATAAACAAAATATAAAAATAAATAGAAATAATAAAAATTTTTATGCTAGCATGTCTCTAACACCATACACTATTTACAGCATCACGTAATACGAAATGAAGTTTACCTTTGGTGGATATGCACCGCATTCTGCAAGAACATGTGTGACAAAACTACAGTCACATTGATATGTTGACGTTCCTTGTTTAAGTAGCTCCGCCATAACAGTGGCACTGTAATGGTGCGGAGTAATATATTTTAGGATAATAAAATAGCCTCAGGCTCCCAGGCCATATATTGTTGATCTAAAACAATTCAACATCAAATCAAGTTAAGTTTTGTTGTCATATAGCTATATATTTCAGCCCACCATACCAAGTGATGTAATGACAATATGCCTTTATCGTGCCTAAGTTAATGCATAATGTTGTCCACGGCGTTCAACAATTAGTAACATGCAATTAAAACTTGCACCCCTTCGGTAAACCATGAAATCACCCAAATCAAACACCTCAAAATAAATCTTTAAACGACGAAAACGAGCAGAATTCTAGCCACCACATATGGTTACAACTAACCAGATGGAAATGCAATCAGCTCAGATGAGATACCTGCGCCTAACTCAAACTATTTAAAGACTGTATATTGTTATCATCTCTCAAACATAGCCCATTGACCGCTTAGCTGCTTCTGGCCGCTGGTTAGTGGCTGGGGCTGCGGGTACAGCGAGAGGTGGTACTACAACTGGGTGAAATGTTCGTGCGAGAAGTTCATCTACGGTGGATGAGGCAGAAACTGGAACATATTCAAATCAAAGAATGATCGCTACATGAAGTGCATGTTCAAGCATCGAGATTAATTCGGTGCGTGGCAGAAACAATCGTTAATATAATGTTGACTTTGATCTTCCAAAGTTAATGCATAATACAATAATTCCGTGTTTGTCTTCTTGTTTTCACCGCCACTGTGCTCATTCACGGTCATTCATTCCAAGATCGTCGGTCGCATGTGTGCGCGCATGGTAACCTCGCTATAAACCACCCTCCGTCTACCACAGTGATGAGCATAGTTGGTGAACTCTCCTGGCTCCAGACCTGTTCCTTTTTTGATCCACGCGTTTGCCTCTTTTAGTCAGCCTTTGACCGTACATTTCGGTATTTCCTTTGGAAGCCATTGAGCCAGCGAGACAAAGGAGGTTGCCGTTTCCTCTATGCGCACGCATTATGTCTTAATATCAATGGGCCAAAGATTTGTTTGGTGTATTGTCTTAAAAAATAGGTATTCATATCAATGTGCAAAAGATTCCCTCTGTGTATTTTTATAAAAACAAATAGGCCTGAAAGTGAAAAGACTCAAACACCTTTAGCGACCTGAATTATTTTTCCACTGACCAAGCATTTACTCCACCTCTGATGGAGCACGCGAAGAAGCTGGCCTTGGTAGAATAGTGGTTGTTGGAGAGCATTCTACTAATACAACCACTAATACGCACAGTCGAGCATATCATGCATCGACTGGACGAATATACGAAAGCCATTCTCGAGCATAACGACTTTCATGAACGGGAGATGGTGAATCTGTACAGCCAGTTCTTTCACCAGAACAACGATTTTGTCGATAAATGCATGCAACAATTGCTACGAGTGGCCGTAGTGAGCGACGACAAGGCACCGGCGCTGGTCGAGGGCGAGACGATAGGACCGACAGAAGCGGCGGCGGTGGAGGCAGCAGTGCCGGCCGCGGCGACAGGTGGTGTAGAGGAACAATTAAACAGAAAGCTCATCGCTTGGTGGAACAGCTGAAAGCAGACCACGCGATCGCGCGGAACGATCGAGGCGAGTTCTTACACGAAGGCGTGGTCGTAATCGGGAGTAACATGGCGGATCTGGTGGACGGCGTTCTACGAAAAAAAGGAAAATAACGTGACCGTAGAGTGGAAGATTTTAGCGCGTCATCTGAAGCGACTCATCGTACCGATGACGCTTGTCACTAACTGCGACTGCTCAGTAACTGCGACCACAAACATTGCAAAGACAAAACGCTATTTTGGTCGAGTAGCGGTCGCCACCCTCGGTCGCAGTCGCTAGTGTAACCGCCCCGCTGTGTTACCTATTAAAGACGTGTGCACGGTTCGACGATGCAGCATTTGACAATGACAACATTTGGCTATGACTACAGTAGGACGCCGAACGGTCATAATGGCAGCGCTTTCCCAACGAAGCCATCGGCATGGATGGCGTTATGAGTAAGTCCGGAGATAATTGTCGAGATCTTTTAGCAGAAGAAGTCGGAGAAAAGCGTTGCCAGCGTGTCAAATGATTCGCACGGCGGAAGTAGTGTATCGTTATCAGCGTGAAGCAGCTTCGCAACAATCTTAAATAGTTGCCTCTGGTCACCAGATGCACAGGTGATTTGTTTCCTGTGTTATTCCAGTTTTGCAGTGTGTATAATCGTTGTGACAATTTGGCGCTGATGGCAGTAAACCAATATGTCAATCCCCATGCTAGACTTCCGCCACTTGAATTCCAGCTTTCGTCTTGTATGATCATATGTCATCGAATGTACCACGGCGTGTCAGGTCGTACGTCCACGGTCCGTGTCTTGATCGGTGCATGTTTGTCGATGATAGCAGTCAGACCTGTGTTGTAGGTGTCGAATGCATAGTTCATGTCATCCGACAGAGAATCTGCCAGCCTCAATGATCGTATATCCTCAAAAATCGCACCAACGCAAACATGTTAATAACTCCGGCTCGTCGTTTTCAATGCCACGTTTGGTGGCTTCTCGAGTCACAGCGTGCAATGACCCGTCGGCGTGTCGGCTGAAAGACTTATTAGGAGATCGATCGTATGTCCCTCCGATTGCTTCCGCTCCTCAACATGCTGAACCTTCGTCCATGTGCATATTAAAATCACCGGCTATCAGCAAATTTGATTTGTCCATCGCCATGGTGTCCAGAAACTCTAAGACCGTGAAGCCGTGTTTTTATTTGGATGAGTACGACATAACACGACAAGGCGAAGCGATTGAGTGTCATTGCTAACATGCACACCCATTGACTCAAATGTCCTAGTTTTCGGTAGCTCCAGTTGGCGCGTCGTGAAGCCCGTCTTGTATACGACAGTAATACCACCACCGATACCGCGCTTTCTGTCAGCATGTCGCAGTTGGTAGCCGGCGTGATGCAACCCGTCTCAGTGATGGCGAGAACGTCAAGATCGCTATCCTCGATGAGCTCGTAGATCATGGTATCCATACCAACTGTCCTTATCTGGCATTCAACAGACAGAAAGACACTTATCTGGGTTTTCATGGATGGACGTCACGTGCGAATGGCGTATATTGCTTAAGCCTCAATTATTTGACTGAATACGCTGCTGTTTCCTTGCCTAGATGACACAATAGTCTCAATCGTGTGCGTCTTGTGTGCACCTGCTCTGCACCCTCTCTTTTTCTTTTGTTGATCGTGTCGACTCTATCGAAGGTGCAGCACTTCGTTCCACTCGGCTGCATACAGTTTTACGGTATGGCAGTAGAATCCAATGTTGCGAAGCATGGTTGCCGAGTAACGAAATGTTATGGCGCCTCGTTTAAGCACAGTTCCAGCTGACAATCCTTTAAAAAGCCACAAGTCGCGGAATAATAAACGTTGATTGCATTAAAATGTTCGGTTATCCGTGACGTGTGCACATTCACAAGTAACTTAGTCGTAAACTGGTAGCATCACGATTTTTAAAATAGTCACAGTATGCATTGATAACAGAGCTAAAAATCCGTGCTGCCAAACGGCGCACCCGGCCATTCGTATCCTGTTGACCGTCACTGTTGTATCCTGTTGACCGTCACTGATGTGTTTTCGAAGTGGTCGTGGTGCGTCCCGTTGATGAACACATCGGTGTTGGCACTCGTGAACGTGTTGAAAGGTGTATTGACGGAGAGGAAACCTAGGACTTCACAGACCGACAAAGGCCTGGAGTTCTACAACCATCCTTTGTAAAAATGTGTTGAAGGAACGTCGCGTCCAGCACTCCTCGACTTACACAGAGGAAGCTAAGTCGAGTATCGTGGAATGGTTTAATTGCACACCGAAGACGCGTATTTGAAGCTACTTTACGAAACACCAGACGGTGCGATACTTTGATGCGCTACCGGCTTGTGTACAGTCATACAACAACGCCTAACACCAAAGCATAGGCATGACAACTTCAAAAGTCAACGCGGCGAACCAGGACCTTGTATAGCAGCGCATCAGTTATGGTCGCGTCCGTATCAGCAATGCGAAGAGACTTATGAAGACTGGATAAATGGCGAACTTGAGCAATGAGTTCTTCACGATTCGAGACGCGCATCCGTCCGACCCGCACGTGACCAAGTACCGGATAAACCCGCTAGATGGACCTTCATACGAGTGGGAAGTGAAGAAAGTGTCGGTGCCAAGTGTTAAACTGTACCTTGTCGAGATGTTCCTGCAGAGCCTGGAGGTGGGGAAGAGAACGCATGTGTTGGTGAAATGGTGCGGCTATTCGGCGTCGTTTAACAATTGATTCGAAGCCTCAGCGCTCATGAAGTAAGAATAAAAGCTAAAGTCACGAAGTGGTCGACTCCTCAATCGTGCTGCGATGGATGAATCGTCGGAAGTACAGCTTGACGCTCTGGATACTGGAATTCAAGTTAGTAGCCGATCGTCTTTGCAACAACGCGGTTCCCAAGTCATCGTGGTCAGCAAATACAATCTGACGAGTGGACGAGGCGAATCGAGTCAGTGGACAGCGATTTTGAGCAGTTGAGCAGATTTTTATCGGCGGTTGTCCGATTTTTATCAGACAACCGCCACAACCGTTGACCACTACGACACGACGGTACCGCAACACATTAGTAAGTCCTGTCAGTTGTAGTTCTGGTTGGTGGAGATTCAATACCCGCAGAGTTTTTACTACGTCAGAGACGATAGTGCCTGGTTCGGCCACGCTGGAGGTGTTACCACAAAAAAAAACAGGAACGAAGCTGGTTATTACGACAATGCTTCTAAGCTTATTACGACAAGGCTAGTAAGCTGATCTTAGCGTTCAACACAGCGCCAGGTCAAGGCGGAGAACAAGGTGAAACTGAGATACATCGACATCGCTCAAAACATTACCATCAAGATGACACTGAACGTTGTATTAGAGAGACTAATATATAGTTCCATGGGAGCCCTACTAGGGTTTTTCGACAAGGGTTACATGGTTGGCTCGTAATGCGATGCTCAGAACGATGGTTCTTCTTTTTGGGAAGTGCTTTACTTTGTTCAATAAGCGGACTCAGTGATGGATACGACGCTTGGGCTCTTCTCGTTCTACTTCTATTCGAGCTTCGTGGAACCGCTGACCGTCGGCGACAGCCTCGTACAGTTGTAGCCTATCGTCCCGGTAGGAAGAACGCACGGAGGCACGGTATCGAAGCACTTGACTAGGTTGTGTAAAGAGTTCGGAGCATTCGATATGAGGGCTTGGGTAACTTGCCCGGGAGCGTGTTCCGAAGCGCCATGCCACTCATCAAGTGGGGTGTCATGGCTTTGGGAAAGTTGAAGACCGGTATGCTTTGAAGAACGGCATGCGCATCGTCGACGACGCCGGATCCGATCGGACCCTAAAACAGGCGGTTAAACGATGCGTAAAAGAGGCGGCAAAGGATTTGATCAACCGTCTGTTGACCGGCGGCAGCAACAGCAGCGCGGCTGTGGCGGCGAACAAAACAAGGCGGGTGATTTAAGACGACAAACGGATGAATTGCGACGACAGTGAGGCGGGATGGCCCATCGAGTTTTTGCTACCCGGATCGGGGGAAGATTGATGGCTAGGGAGCACCTCTGCATATAGATAACACTCATCGCTAGACATATTCCTCTAGGGGAACCTCCGTATATTACAAGCACCCGTCACTAGACATAAGGGTCCCATTATGAGACGCCTCCTTTGTTTTTAGAAAAAAAACTAGTAACATAAGTTTGTGTTGAAATAAAGGACATAGAGAGAAACAGGGATAGAGGGAGGTGATAGTGAGAGGGAGAGATAAATAGGGAGAGAAAGGGTGGGGTAGAGAGATGTAGAGAGTGGGAAAGAGTAAGGGGGATTCGTATCGCTAACGGCTAGCGTCTTTTGTTTGACATATACTAACAACTCGTGTCTTTTAAACAAGTTCCAAAGCAGCGACAGAGCCCATGAACTGTTCCACGAGTCCCTTCGTCTCGTCCGTCCAATCGTACGATTTCAGATAACGGTATAGCCGTTCAAGCATTATGTGTCATTTCTCGCCTTCGTAGTAGCGGAAGTTAAGATCGCACCAATAAAACAGTTCCAACCACTTCTTGAAGACCGGGACGGTATCGGCGCTTTCAACGACCGCAGTAAAAGGAGGTCGGTTCGGCAACCTTCGCATTGGCTGTTTGCACGCATCGCAACCAGCTCGATCACGTACCTCGACAACGCCTTCTTTATCCCAGCTCCGAACAGCCTGCTGCATTTCTCTAGCGGGATCACCGCCCCGTAAGCAGAAGGAGAAGAGATGAACGTCATGACGGCATCGAAGTTGGAACAGGACGCGTTCACTGAGCATTAGACAGAGGCACTCGTCGACGAGATCGCAGTATAGATATCAATAGCGACAGGCGCAGTGATGGTCCCTCGTAGACAGCTATCAATGTCCACAGGAGCGTTGATGGTTCCGGGTAGGCAGCTATCAACATCGACACGAGTGTTGATAATCCCGGGCAGGCAGCTGTCAACGTCGATACGAGCGTTGATGACCCAGGGTAGGCAGCTAGGCGGCGGTATCGTCATCCACTTGCACCTGCGGGTACGAACGAGACGAATTGTTAGGCACGCAATGTATCTGGGGCCGTCAAATGGCAATCAACGTGTGGAATAGGTATATTTCTTCTTCAGGTCAGCCGGATCGTTATGCCGAGCAATTTGGCTAAAGAGTCGTGTTTCTCTTCTTCCAGGAGACTGTGCAGAGAAGAGACATGCTCTCATCAAATAAAGTATCTCATTGTCTCGCAAATTTACCAATATATCAATTTAAAAAGTCGCATATACATTGATGTGTATGTGTGTCATTGAACCAAATAGATTAATTTGAGTTCTAACGTGGTTTATTGTTGAACTTTGGGTTTAAATTCACTCGTTGGCTCAATTTCGTTCATAAGAACACAACCTCAATAGCTGAATGTGACATAGCTAATACACAAAAGTGGAACAAGGGTATGTATGTTACTATCTACATATAATGGGTAATAAGCCTGCCAAATATTCTCTCACAAACATATGTTGATTTATTGATATTTTATTTAGAACAAATCGTCACAATTCACGAAAACAAAATATTGAATTACGCCAAATTTGGAATGCTCATAACTTATAAACTATTGAAGCTACCACTTTGTGGCTTGACATGTGTGGTTATACTTGCATATGGAATAATTGATTTATTTCAAAGATGTGAATGCTACATGCTTTGGTTGATGTGAGAGGGAATGAAACATCATACATTCATGTGTTGGGTGGTAACAATCCTTCAACACAACTATGAACACACATATTCAATGTCACACGTTTGAAGTTGATTAGTGGGGGAATTTTGTTACGTACATGGCGCTCTGAAAATGAGGAATACGAGTGAGAAACGCACTCACTCACATGACAAATGGTACACTCAAAAGCCAATGAATACTTTAGTAGCCAAATAAATATTTAATACAGCCACTGTAAACCTTGCGACCAAGTGCGTACAAACACACACACACACACACACACACACACACACACACACACACACACACACACACACACACACACACACACACACACACACACACACACACACACACACACACACACACACACACACACACACACACACACACACACACACACACACACACACACACACACACACACACACACACACACACACACACACACACACACACACACACACACACACACACGAAGCTTGATTTGTTTTGGAAGTGTCGTGACTGTAGTGTGTTTTATTACATTACGTTTCATAGTGAGAAAGTAACTGTGGTTTATCATTAGCAATGTGAAAAATACTACTACTGCGACGTCAAAACCTGGTATAGGCTTTTGAAACAATCATCATTACCCAGGCATGAAGGTCAATTACTCAAGCGGTGATGTCCCCAATACGAAAGGGATGTAGTAATGACGGCAGTCAAACACCAGCATACTTCCAAATTCATTCCCATTTGGAAGCAATTTTGCTCGTCCTCATGTTGTACTCAATATTTTGGAAACAAATGAGTTGCAATCCGAACAAAACTGATAAATAGCTTAGTAAAAAAATAATCAAGATTCTAAATTCAACAGTTTACATAACATAAATGGGTTTGTAAGTTATAATGCTTGATAGGTAAGCCTCACATGAGTGGAAAATAACAGCAATTAATATGCGGTATATCTATATCCTTTCAATAATTATTGTTTTGTGTTTCTTGGATTAAAACGTAAATTGCAATGCTTACGATATGCGCAGACCACATCAACAAAAGCATTGAGCAGGACACACCAAACAAAACCACTGAAACATACAGTACGTTTTCCCCAAAATAACTTGTGACGTTTCATATATCATATATCATGTGTTATTGGCCAGTACAAGTAACTTAATTGAGACTGGTCTACTTGGTGCAACGTTCAGCAGAAAACTCGACATTAGCATATTTATAAGAAGCATTGATTTTATTCCATTTACATGTATATGTTTACATAGATACGTATATGTGCTAACATAAATGATATCACAACAATGTGTGTGTACGTGTGTGTACATCTTTGATATTATCAAACAAGCACAAATATCAACTCACACATACGGACGCACGCACACGCACACGTACACACACACACAAACACACAAACACAAAAAAAACAAGTACATACATACAGACACACACGCACGCACGCACGCACGCACGCACGCACGCACACACACACACGCACACACACACACATTAGACTCTTCATGTTTGTCACTATTATTTTGATTATTCTCGTTTCTATCTAAGTCCACTTGCTATTGTTGGGCACATAATATTATCGCCGGTCACCCATGACAGAACAATGCAGCCAGTAGTTCGTGCTTAACTGGGGAACCAGTCAGTTAATTAATGTACAAAGAAGTGTAGTTGGTGTAAATTTTTCCGTACATCCGTATTCAGGTTTGTGCACTGGGAGCTGATTGTGACATTATGTCGTAGTAGTAATACAGCCGATTCACTTACCTGACATAGCCGGTGACACTGATATGATGGGTGGCATGGTGAGACAGGAATTCCCGTAGTTTTAATCAACGCTCATCTGAAGATAACACCTATCAGTGAGAAAATAAACTAGATGTCCAAGTAAAGTAGCATTACATCGACATTTACAACATACGTAAACAACACCTCCCATAGTTGCTCAATCAGTATATATAATTATCCATGCAATGTTCACCTGGGCGTGTTGTTCAGTCATAATATTCCATCGTTGCGACGTGTTAACTTATATTAAATTGGCCAGGTTCCGAATGATACGGAAAGTAAATGTTCCACTCACCCTTTCGTGTGACTCCACAAGTTGAGAGTTCCAGTTCCCGTTCGCCTCTAGCCATTTAGTTCATACATGCGTACCCATTGATGTGTAATGTTTCGTCATAACTTCGTTATATGGACCAAGACAATTGGCGTATCCTGAGGCGTAACAAATAAATCGACCCCTGAGCATCATGTTGTTCTTGCATAGTTTCCATGCATTTCCAAGCTGCAATTACTGCGATAAAGAACCGACAACTCCAATATGTGCCGACCTCTGCAATTACCGCGACACAATAATCGTTCACATATCCAAAAATGGTTATAACCAGGTGCTCACAACAAATGGAACTGTCCATGGACAAATCATCCTCGCTTCGTTTTTTTAAACGTATCTCCTCGTTCGCACGTCATACAAGTCAATCCATGTAGTAGACGTTTACGTTATGTCATTGTATCCGTGCATCTACAATCGCATTGTTGTAAAGCGACCGCACTGATATGAAGTGTGTTAAAACATTACACATAACCTTAGACCAGTTTTATTTAAACACTTAAATGATTATCCCACTGACAAATGTAGTAAACGGTGCATGATTAAGCTGATTTTATTAAATCGAAATGTACACGGCATGCGAAAATTAAACCAGCTCAAGACAGCGGTTCGCGCAAAAAAATGTTTCCCTCCATTTCCATTTGATCATATTTCCTTTTGTGCTACCGTTCCGTCTAGAGTCATGTGTTTTCATATATAATGGTTAACACGCACACGCACACGCACACGCACACGCACACACACGCACACGCACACGCACACGCACACGCACACGCACACGCACACGCACACACACACACACACACACACACGTACACAATTTCCCGTTTTTTGTTGGTTACAAGTTCGCTGGCGAATGGTTGAGTCATGGACAAATAACATGCTGAGACGCATACGACTAACCTTTTTTGAAACACTTGTACCATGCCGCGCTGTAGTTTAGACATTTATGGCGTCAACTAAACATAACCGCTTACGAATGTTACATCAAATAATTGCAAGCCTCTATTATCAACCATCTTAAATGCGCCATACATCAGCAAACTTGAAAAACAAATGCACTACAACATATATGCATATGCTTGTGTCACGCAAAATTATATGGATGATGCGTTTTTTACTCGTCGACATGAGCGTATACTGCAACAATAACCCATGTTGTGCATTCCAAACTAATGGATACAACGTTAGAGACATAGCTAGACGTCGACATTGACATGATACGTCTTATCGGCCAAAACAGAATCGTGTACATGCTCGATGCTCCGTTTATAAAGAGACGAATGATATTTCAAATGAATGCGATATCTACAAATGTTCCGCGAAACATATATGTTCTGTTCTGCGGACAACGTGATGTATGACTATCTTAGAATTAGCTATATTGTGTTATTGCTCGATTGTCCGTTTATAAAGAGCCGAGACTAGTGCTTGTATTGCTGCACTGCCTCAGTTATTATCCCTTTTCAATTCTTCCTAACAACAGCCTTCTACCCCCATTTGTCATCCTCCCCCGCATTCCTCAAATCCTCTTTACGCAGTCCTCCCATCTCACTTACGGTCTGCCCCCTTTCCTACCGCATGGTTGTTTCATCGCATCTGTTTTCTTAGGTAGTCGGCCCCCCACCATCAGCACACCATCCTTTACATCACACATTTTAAAGGAAAAAAAATATTGTCTGCCAACTTGAGAGAGACGCCTGTTTCGTTGTAATACATTCTTCCGTTATGCTCCCCTGACGTGCTTACAACAGAAAACAAACTCACGAAACATAGTATTTCAGCATTTGTTTTTATTCGCTCAGCGGTTGTCTGCTTCGAGTGCATCAAGTAGTACCAAGCGCCTTTTATTATTTAAGAGCGTAACTCATAAGCAAACAAATAATGGTTGGTGCGTTTTTACTCGTTGAAATGAACGTATTTGCACCGACCTGTATACTGCAACATTAGCCATTAGTGTTCACTCCATTCTACTGGATACAAAGTCAGAGGCATAACTAGACTTCGACATTGACACGATACGTTCTCTTGGCCAAAAAACAGAACCGAGTTTTGTTGAACTACCTCACATGGACAGAACAGAACAGAACAGAACAGAACAACAAAAGGAGTCATGTTAACCTCTTCTTGTTTGTCTCTGTTGACTTGCCAGCTCGTTCCGTTTACGCGGCTGTAACTAATTCGAACTACTGCAGCGTGGTATCGAGAACACCCGCCAGTCACACATGACAGAACAATGCGGTAAGTAGCACTCGCTCCTCGTTCGCACGTCATACCAGTCAAACCATGTAGTAGAAGTTTACGTTATGTAATTGTATCCGTGCATCTGCAATTTGGTGTAATGCGACGGCACTGATATGAAGTGGCTTTCTCCGTGGTGATAGATGTTTAAGTTTGTTTATGTAAAATTGTGATTGCTGTGTCCAACTTAACATTGTGAATGGACGTCATTCTACACATGACACTGAGACATTTTACTTCCCTACGTATTTGCTGCGCCATAATGAAGGTGCTGCAGGGCCAATTCCATCAAAGGATGAACGGTGCGGTGGCGAGGCAGCTGCGCCTCCAATCGGCAGTGGAGTGCCGTTACAAAGAGCTCGCAGGCGGATGCAGCCAAGTTCCGCTGTGCCTCGTGAATCAAAGAAAACACTGTGATTAATATCGTGGCGGACGCAACGGCCATTCAGCCGACTTTGTGACGGAATTTGTTCCTTACATCACATTGGAATGAACTGCATATCCAGTTCGGTCGTCTATACTGTGGAATTAATTGCACCATTCCCTGAAGTGGTTCACAAAATGTGTCTAAGCTTGTATGTACTTAGAAAGTATACCTGATTTACTTATTTACACCAGGACGAGTGATACTGGAGATTGATTATTGTGCAAAGACTAAGTCTTTCTTTAAGAAATTTACGTTTTATATTTATAACGATATTGGTGGTCACAGGGGGTGAACTTGTTTCGAAATGGCCATATTTGCGGTTGTATATTTGTGACAGGATCTTAGCAAGTACTGGCAACATATAATAAGTGTTTATTCCGTGCATAGTTGCTTATGTTTAAAACCCAGTACCACCAAACCTACACTGCTCCTTAACTAATGCTGCTTTGTGTCCTCTGGTTCTATTGGTTGGACGACACAACTTCAGTCCACCATTGTACAATCTCAGTCGCACATATTTAGCTGTGTTGTCACATTTTAAAATTACTCTGGTTGCTGACTCAACCATTCGCAAGCGGAGGTGTATAAAAAAACCGCGAGCTGCCAATGCCGTCAAACAAGTACACATTGCCTAATAAAATATAATACATGTTTGTTGAGTCACTGAAATGGAAGATAACACCAATGTGATTGCAGATGCACGGATACATTGGGATAACGGAAACTTCTACTGCATGGTTTGACTCGTATAACGTACTAACGACAAACGGGTGCTACTTACCGCACTGTTCTTTCATGCGTGACTGGCGGGTGTTCTCGATACCACGCTGCAGCAGTTCGAATTAGTTACAGCCGCGTAAACGGAACGAGCTGGCAAGTCAACACAGAAAAACAAGAAGAAGTTAGTAAGATTTCGTTTTGTTGTTCTGTTCTGTTCTGTCCATGTGAGGTAGTTAAACAAAACACGGTTATGATTCTGGTCAAGAGAACGTGTCATGTCAATGTCGACGTATCATGCCAAATTCGACGTCTAGTTATGTCTCTGACTTTGCATCCAGTAGTTTGGAGTGCACAATATGGGTTAATGTTGAGGCATACGGAACGGTGCAAACACGCTCATTTCGACGAGTAAAAAACGCGCCAGTCATGATTTGTTACGCTCTAAAGATGAATAATAAAATGAGCTTGGAACTACTTGGTGTACTCGAAGCAGACAACCGCTGAGCGAACACAAAAACAATGCTGATATACCATCTGTTTCGTGAGTTTGTTTTCTATTGCAAGCACATTAGGGGAGCATAGCGGTATAATGTATTACACGTCGGCGTCTCTCTCAAGTTGTCAGACAACTATAGTTTTTCTTTAAAAAGTGTGATGTAATGGATGGTGTGCTGAAGGTGGAGGGGCAGACTACCTAAGAAAACATATGCGATGAGATAGTCAGGCCGTAGGAAAGGGGGCATGCAGTATGAGATATTAGAGGACTGCGTAAAGAGGAACTTCAGGAATGCGGGTGAGGATGACAAGTGGGGAAAGAGGTCTGCTGTTAGGAAGAAGTGGAATGGGATAATAACTGAGGCAGTGCAACTATATACGTACTAGCCTCGACTCTTTATAAACGGAACATCGAGCATGCACACAATTCGTGTTTTTTGATCAAGAGAACGTATCTTGTCAATGTTGACGTCTATTGTATATCTGACGTTGCAACCAGTAGTTTTGAATGCAAAACATGGGATAATGTAGCAGTATACGGATCGGTACAAATATGCTCATTCCAACGAGTAAAAAAGTGCATCAGCGACACAAGCATATACATATATGTAGTAGTGATTTTTCGTTCACCTTTGCTAATGTGTGTCGCACTTAAGATGAATAATAAAAGGCGCTTGGAATTACTTGATGTATTCGAAGCAGGCAACCGCTGAGCGAAAACAAAACACTGCTGACATATCATATGTTTCGTGAGTTTGCTTTAGAAATAGGCGTCTCTCTCAAGTTGTCAGACAATAGTTGTTTTCTTTAAAAAGTGTGATGTAATGGATGGTGCGCTGATGGTGGAGGGCAGACTACCTAAGAAAACATACGCGATGAAACAGCCAGGCCGTAGGAAAGTGGGCATGCCGTAAGATAGATGGGATGACTGCGTAAAGAGGAACTCGAGGAATGCGGAGGAGGTCGACAAATGGGGGGGAGAAGGCTGCTGTTAGGGATAAGTGGAAAGGGATAATAACTGAGGCAGTGCAGCAATACATGTACTAGTCTCGTTTCTAAACGAATCACCGAGCAAGTACACAATTCGGTGTTTGGCCAAGAGAACGTATCTTGTCAATGTTGACGTATATTATGTATCTGACGTTGCATCCAGTAGTGTTGAATGCACAACCTGGGCTAATGTTGCAGTATATGGATCAGTGGAAACACGCTCATTTAGATGAGTAAAACACGCATCGGCTATATAACATTGCGTGACACGAGCTTTTACATATATGTTGTAGTGATATTTGTCTTTCAAGTTTGCTGTTGTATGTCGCACTTAAGATTGTTGATATTTGGAATTACTCGATGTACTCGAAGCAGGCAACCGCTGAGCGAATACAAAAACACTGCTGAAAAACCATTTGTTTCGTGTGATTGTTTTATTTGGAAGCACGGTAGGGGAACATAACGGCAGAATTTATTACAACGAAATAGGCGTTTCTCTCAAGGTGTCAGACAAAAGGGTTTGTTTTTAAAAAGTGTAATGTAATGGATGGTGCGCAGATGATGGAGGGCAGGCTACCTAAGAAAACAGATGCGGTGATACAGCTAGGCCGTCGGAAAAGGGTCAGGCAGTAAGTGTGCTGGGAGGAAGGTGAGGAACGCGGAGGAGGACGTCAAATGGATGGAGAAGGCTGATGTTAGGGAGAAGTGGATATTGATAACAGCTGAGGCAGTGCAGCACTACATATACTAGCCTCATCTTTTTATCAACGCAGCATCGTGCAAGAACACAATATAGCTTATTCTAAAACTGTCACACATAACATAGTCCAGTACAGAACATAGATTGGTTTCGCGAACATTTTAGATATTGCATGCATATGGATTATTGTTGTTTTATTTTCACAGAGCTTGAATTGTTTTGAAGGTGTCGTGAATGTATTGTCAAAAGGATGGTCGCGTGGCGACTTACCCTTCTGTCTTTGGAGGGTCAGTCATTTTGCGATACAACCCTACACGAACCTGTCCTGTTATGTCAGCCAGACAGTTATTTACGTAACACACACCAGTCTTTGTGGGTACGAGACAAAATGTGACATTAGCCATGGACTAGTACACCTTTCATCATACTGAATGTGGTAGAACAATTTTCTCAGCAAGTGCCAATATTTCACAATTGTATATTGAACACAACTAAATAGTATCTACTGTGGCTCCGGCCAACTGATGCGCAGCCCTTCAGTGGGGGTTGGGCCACCACCTGCACATTTGTTCCCCCACTTTTGTGTATATCATTGCAAATACTCTAGCTAGCACTATATGCATATAATTATGTATGCTTTCGCTTTGTATAAGAGCAGCTAGGGTTTTTAGTAAAGTCTGTCTTTGGCAGCTGCTAGTTACATTAGACAATATCACTAATGTTAAAACTTATCTGGTAATGTTTACTAATTGGTCATACACACCAGCTTAATCAATAATGTAACAGGCTGTGCACAGTTTGTGGCAGACTTTGTCACTATTAAGGTGTACACTGCGGCAATCCTTGTTGGATATGAATAAAATTGGATTGCCCATTACCAACGTACCAAGTAGTTGGCGTATTTATACAAACATAGAAAGGTCTGCATGAGCGTGTCCCCATTTCGTTATAAACACAAATACACCGGGAGTCACGAGGTATCGATCTGCAAAAAACATACTAAATATATGTTGTTGTTTTGTTCATATTTGGTATTCAAACAAGAAACATTATCGGACAGTGACCGTGTATGTATATATGTATATATGTGTGTGGTGTGTGTATATATATATATATATATATATATATATATATATATATATATATATATATATATATATATATATATATATATATATATATATATATATATATATATATATATATATGTGTTGTGTGTGTATGTATATATATATATATGTGTGTGTGTGTGTGTGTGTGTGTGTATATGTGTGTGTGTGTGTGTGTGTGTGTGTGTGTGTGTGTGTGTGTGTGTGTGTGTGTGTGTGTGTGTGTGTGTGTGTGTGTGTGTGTGTGTGTGTGTGTGTGTGTGTGTGTGTGTGTGTGTGTGTGTGTGTGTGTGTGTGTGTGTGTGTGTGTGTGTGTGTGTGTGTGTGTGTGTGTGTGTGTGTGTGTGTGTGTTTGACCTGATCATTCATGGTTAGATGGCGCTAGGTGGCGCCATGTTATGTTGTTGGTGTCATTTTTATTTTTTTCCTTGTCTTGAATGTAGCAAGTGATTACCATTTATTTTGATATATATTTCGTATTATGATTATGACAGTTGTCTTATATGGTTCATACCAAAAAATAGTAATAATTGCGAGGAGCGCGAGATTTAAATCGTGGACTGTGAGCCCCGAAGACGAAGTGTGTTTCTGCTGCAATTGTAATTACGGTGCCATTCTTCAATTTTAGTACATCCAGTTTGCTACATCCATATTGCACTATCAAGGGAGAGGTTGGTGAATTATATTTCCTACTGTCGTACCATCTTGCTATGCTGTATTGCCTGCTTGTTTGTTTGATTTAATATTAATCATTAATGGTCTGTTGTACTATTGTCGTACAGGTGAGCGATAATGCAATTCGTTCGGATAATGTGTCGACTGTAGATTCCCTAAGGACCCCATAATCTAAGGAGACCAACCGTAAGATTCAAGTTTAACATACCAGCCCAGTAGAGTGATATTAAGATTTAACTTTTACAATGTGTTTATTTGGTAATGGGGTGGACGGTGTGTTCGCGGTTAGTCGCCAGATGGTGACACTTAATTCTCGAGTTATGTTGTGATGTTTGGGTTCACCAGTAGTCGCTAGATGGTGACACCATTTGGAGCCACGTGACAGTTTACAACTTGAACTATTTTGATTTAAACTGTATTGTTGGTGGATCTTGTAATCCACTGCTATTTGCACCTTAATCTTTGATTATCCATTCGAGTAATATGTATCGTCATGGAGCTGGTGTATAATTCCCATCATTGTGACTGGTAGATGTAGAGGGTTATAGCCAGACAGCCAGTTGTCTAACTCTTGTATGTTGTCTTGTATGCTGTATTTAGTTTCACCACTAATACTTTGCATTCTGCAGGTTATGGCTCACGTGACAGATCAGGACCATATTGCTTAGTACCGGTTGTTGTTTGAGGGTTTTTTAGTTATTGTTTGGTGTAAAGTAGAGGAGTGGAGTCATTATTGCGACTGATGTGAATTTGTAGTT
>BSQZ01000122.1:670000-732500 GCA_033239005.1 Lamellibrachia satsuma | reverse complement strand
ATTTAGTTTTAATTTCTTCCTGAGGCGTGAACTTATCGCGTGAACCAAGAAATTGTGGTACATTCAGATCCACTTTCTTTTTATATAAAATATCCCTAATGGTAAATCCCCTATCAACCAAAATCAGATCGCCTTCATCAAGCCTGTCTAAAATTCATGATAGCCTGACATTTTCAACATTAGAAATAGAACTCTAGAACCAAAATCAGACACAAATACTATAGCTCCATTTGGCGGAATGCCAAATAAAGTCTTGTATGTATAATGGCTTTTGTATGACGAATATAGATTACCCTGCCTTCGAAAATCTGCAGGTTGTTGTACAAACGTTTCTGTGCAGTCTATAATTACCATGATGTTCTTAACTCCCCTAAGACACTTTGGCAAATGTTTGTTGATTGATAAACGATTTGGAAACATGTCAGTTCTTAGCCTACCAAACTGGGTGTACAGGAATTGAGCCCAAGTCTGTACTATAGTGGAAACGGTACCAGTGTACCTGAGCGCCAGGTCGGAATGCAGAAGTGCCAGTCGTAACCTAACGAGAGTAAACAAAAAACTCATCTTGAGGTGACAGTTTCCTTCTACACCCGCGTTTCTTATTTGGTGATGTTTCTGGATATTTTACATCACTGTTCCAGCAAGTCAATTTACTGGCTGTTTGTCCCAGAAATTTTAATAGTACAATGAACTGGTAAAATGTCAAACCAGTGTAACATTTGAATTTGCTGTCGTCATCTATGACTTCAGCCATGCCAAAATGTTTACTGGCCACAAAGGCTTGCTGTACATGATTGTGAGTGTATGTACTGTGTGCAGTTGATTTTGATTTCAAACAACCATTCTATACCTGCACGAATGTTAACTGATTTTTCACAAGTTTGTTTTCCATGCTCAGTGCAACAAAGTCTGATCGTATACATTTTACGTCTGTGTGTGTCTATTCACCATAGCAAGACTGTTAGTGGAAACACTTTTATAGTGACAGTAGCCGAGCACTGAACTCATGTAGACGTGAAAGCGTCTGTTGCTGCATTGTGATATGTTCCGTCATCCGTCAAATTGGGTAAAGCTTCTGCTGTGACAGTCCAATTTCAGTGCTTTTCTGTATCCTGCAGAACTCCTAATGGCAGTAGTAGTATCAGTACTGCCACTATTTTATATGATGCAATTCACACTATATTAAAATAATTAAGCCATAGCCTCAGGCCAGCATGAGCATAACCACAATTAGTAAAATAAATGACACAAGCCGAGGTTGTAGTAATAGTACCACTATTAGATAACAGGCATAAACTATATATATATATATATATATATATATATATATATATATATATATATATATATATATATATATATATATATATATATATACAGGTTGATCTAGATAAATTAGTTAAATGATCAGAAAAAATGGCAAACGTTATTCAATATTGGAAAGTGTAAAATTTAATGTATGCACATTGGACATGAAACCATCAACGAAGAATATAAAATAGGGGGTGCTGTACTAGGAAGAACCACACACGAAAAGGTCTTAGGAGTAACATTTAGTGCTGACATGAAAGTTCCTGAGCAATGTGGAATTGCTGCTTCGAAAATAAATAAAATTATAGGGCTAATTAGGAGAATCATCGTGTTTAAGGAGAAATAGCTAATTGTTCCCCTGTACAAAGCAATAGTTCAACCACATTTGGAATAGTGTATTCAAGCATGGATGCTGTGTCGTTAAAAGTGCATAGCCAAGCTAGAAAGAATACAACGAAGAGCAACTAAAATTATTCCAGAATTGAGAGACCTTAGTTACGAAAGTCGCTTATTACAATGTAGTTTGACAACACTAGAGACCAGGAGACTAAGAGGAGACCAAATAGAAGTGTTTAAAATAGTGAACGTTTATGAGGATGTAAATAGTTCTTCAAACTTATAGAAGGCAGCAGAACCAGAGGACACAAAGCAGCATTAGTTAAGGAGCAGTGTAGGTTGGACATGATAAAGTACTCTTTCTCACAGAGGGTGGTAAATGAATCGAACAAACTGCCAAATTATTGTGTTAATGCTGGTATTGTGAATATGTTTAAAAATATAATTGACAGATATTTGATAAGGGTGGGCTACCCATAAATGAGAACATTTTTGAACTCTCGATAAGCCAATGGCTTCCTTGTCCACTTGCTATCTTGAACTTGTTGTTTGGAATGGCAATCTTGTTAAATCTTGTTAAATATGTGATGGCCCCGAAAATGCTCACATGTTTTCTTAGCCGGAAATTTCCATCCGCGTACTATTGGGACGTTATCACAACACACTCTTCAAATGGGATTCCTGGCCAGTCAGCTTTTATTGCAGAAAGTGACACATTGGGAACAGTGCTGCTTTTGCGGATATGCCCAGTCCTGCCGAGAAACACACTGACCAGTTGTGTTCAGTTTCTATGCAGGACACTAGGTGGTAGCACGTCTAAATATTTAAACTCTCAAATTTTAACCGGGACATAAATTTGTGTTTGGTGGACATTTATAAATTGATCAATATTTAATAGTGTAGTTATTGTGGTTAATTTAAATACGGGATGAAATATGTCAAATTGTTGTGGTCGTCTGGGACCCTATATACAATTACAACTACACACAAACATGATTAGATTAATTAAAACGATTGCAGTATTGATTTAAAACAACAATGTACTCACACTTGGAATCGTAGGGCCTAATAAATGCCATATTAGGACTTAATTGATCATCACGTAGGACGCTTACCATTTTTAAAAGCATTATTTATTTATTGGAACGGCCAATATGCGTGAAATTTACAGATATCTGCATGAGTACATGCGATGGGAGTCAAAGACGGCTGGTGATTCCGACATGTTTATTGGCAGTATATATGTGCAAGCGGGAGTCAAGTCAAGCTAGATATGCAATAAATAAAATCGTGCAAGACAATTTTCGCCAAGGCACACCGTATGATCCCTTAACTAACGCTTTCTACACAGGAGAACGCTGTGTTGTGAATAAACCAAAAGCCGGATGGCAGTGCCATGAGGCGTACTGACCCATTTTCCTTTTCACCCGTGTAATTTTTTTTGGCCAATTATGTGTGTGTGTGTGTGTGCGTGCGGGCGTGCGTGCGTGCGCGCGCGTGTGTGCGTAGAAGCTGGTGGTATTTGTCCAAGTACAAGGGGTGCTTTACGTTAACGTCTCATAGAGTCAAAAAATAACACGTTTGTGTATTAAAATTAAAATTAAATATATTACTCGTGTGTACCGTTTACCTAATAAAGTATGCCGCGCAACATATTTGTCAAAAGCGATTGTTTTTATCTATAGCTTTTTAATAAACAAAACAATGTTAATTCGGTCTCAAACATACCTATCCAACGTTTATGTTTTGTCGCCCGAAATAATCGTGTCGACAATAATTACTATGTAATCGTGGAGATAATAATAATGCGTACACATATGTCCATGGATATATGCAGCAATGTTCAACACATGCAAAGTTAGTGCAGTTTGTTGTGAGTAACAATTATACGCTCGCCACAACTGGGTCGTACTAGTAGTGTCTTCTTGCGGGTTATTTTTACATCACATTAGCAACTGGCAACATGTTGCCTGTAGATTGGCCGACGTGTTGAAGTTTCGATTGTGTTTTGCATTAAGTGAATATGTAGTATAATAATAGTATATTCCGGCAGTGGCTGCCTTTTCTCTCCCAGAAAATATCCTGGTTAAAGTGGATGAACGAACAAGGATTCAATTGGAATGTCACTGACTGAACGGGTTTGGATGTTCGATATGGCTGGAGGAAGCTGATCATGCGAATCACCTGAGGTCGGTTACGATTTCATGGAACATTCTTTATCGAGGATATGTTTAGCCAATATCCAAAATTAATCGTACTGAGATTATTGTAAAAAAAACATTTGAATACAAACACGTTTTGACCAGCAGTCCAAACGGCCACAATCGTGCAATATCCTTTCAGCGTTCTACGAACAAATCAACGTATTTATTTTGCAGTTGAGGTCGCGATTCATAGTTAAGGATTCTCTCGAAACAGATTATCCAAATAAATAATATAATGTAACATACATTAAAAGGGCCACGATATACGGGGCCGTTCAATATTGTTCACATTTCTATATTCGTGCAAAACATACCAAAGATGAGCCGATCTAGGCAGCGGAACTACTATTGTCTTAAATTGCGTAACTGGCCATGAAAAGACGCAGAAATACAGCCCGATATCTTGGAAATTAACAACTTCGAGGGAATAATTGTTATAAACATAATATGGCGGATATATGTATGAAGAATCATGTGCTGTTCCATCGCTTTGCTGATGACATCCAACTATATGTCAGCTATAACCCCATGATGTCTGATGAGCTGGAAAACGCAAAACAGCTGATCATCCAGTGCATAGCAGAAATACGAGCATGTATGCTGTTACATCAATTGAAACTAAACAACGAGAAAACCGAGTTTATCGTGCTGCAGTCACCGCACAATCTACGAGTCTATGGCAGCCCCAGCTTGGAGCTACCTGGGCTAACATTGACATCTACGGACGCAGTGAGAAATCTTGGCTGCTACTTTGATAGGCATATGCAATTGGACCGCCTCGTGTCCAGCTACTGCTCTTCGGCTTATTACCATCTGCGACTGATCAGCAGAATCCGACACCTGCTGACGCGAGACGCGTGCCATGCCGCAATACGTTGTCTTGTGCTGAGTCGCCTCGACTACTGCAATGGTCTACTCGGTGGACTGAACAATGGACTGACAAACCGACTCCAACGAGCACAAAACTCTGCCGCTCGCGTTATCAACCGTGTCAGACGGCGAGATCACGTCACACCGATTCTGCGATCGCTGCATTGGCTGCCGATCAAGATGAGAGTAACATTCAAGATCTGTACTTGCATGTATAAGATCCTGCATGGCTTGGCCCCGGACTACCTCAATTGTGCGATAGCTCGCAACGCGCCTACTCTTGCATTGCGATCGGCGAGTGACACAACATTGCTCGCAGTGACGGTGCCGAGGAGAACGGTCGGAAAGTGCAGCTTTGCAGTGGCAGGTCCAACCATGTGGAACAGCTTGCCTAAGAGTGTGAGAACAACTGAGACATTGACAGCTTTCCGAAAACAACTAAAACTCACTTATTTCATTCACACTACCTGCCTTGATGACACTGATTTGTATTCTATGACGCTGCTTGGTTTTAAATTGTTCGGTTTGAAATCGTATTTTTACACACTAATTTATTGTTTTATAATGATTTATCTTAGATTATTTATTTATTTTTACTTACTTATTTCTCTTAGATTACTTATTTATTTACCTTAGACTATTAATTGGATCTTATCTTATGTATTTAATTAGTCTATATTTTAGACTTGGTCAACACATCATAGTAATGTGTTCTTATTTATTTTATCTTAGCTTATTTACATATTTATCTTAGCTTATTTATTGTTATCTTACCTTATGTATTTAGTGAATTTATATTTTGGATTTAGTCAACACATCATATTAATGTGAAGCGCTTTGATTGGTATTTAGTTAGCTAAAAAGCGCTATATTAAGAAACGGAATTATTATTATTATTATTTGTGTATGTAATATATTAACGCACTGTGTCATAGCATTATTACAATATATTTTGTTAAATAAAACATATATCAACAGTTAAAAGTACCTATTCTTGGAGAGTGACGGGAAAATGATTACCAGGCATTTTTAACGACAATTGTGAACAGCTCCTACATATCAATCGTGTGAATGGTTACAAGATTAGGCTTCGCTTTGCATCTGATACAATATTACCTTAAATATTTTATGTGCAAATATAATGTATACGTAAAAAACTATATAGAAATTCAAATGGAAAGTTTTTACACAAGAAAATAAACAATAACATGAAACAACATGTTGAATTAATAAACGATAATCCACTCACAAAATGTGTAATCATGTATATTAGTGAACCAATGACGTCTCAAGCAGTCTCACCTGTACATTTGCAATGTAAATTATACAGCTATAATCGTAATCAGATACACTGCTGCTATTAACAACAAACTACTGAAATCAGAATCAGAGGATCGACTATGGCAGACACGTGTAAATTGGTCACAATCATGTATGACAACTGGTAAGCGAATGCCTCATATATCGTAAACTTTAAGGTACAAATTACACGGCGAAGTCATGTGGACACGTCATCAAGTTTGGCTTTGTTGACACCACTGCATACTTGCATATTGCTTACCACGATTGACAGTCTGTTGTTTTGATGGATGTGACATTGCCTCGGCACCGCTAGGTGGGGTTACTGCTTCAGTTAAGATACAATCTCCAGTGTAATGTAACTAACACTTGTTGACATATGTCTTTGTCTACAATATTATTTTCCTTGCGTTACAATGCAAATATGCGTGTTACAGTGCCTGCGATGAAATGGATGATTTGTAACAAAGCCCAGTTCTGTAACAGCTAGATATGTTACGACACAAGGCAGCAATACAGCTATATGTCAAGTAATTTGTATTGCTATCGTGTTTAAGATTCGGTGTAAGGTGGAGGTGGAAACCAGGAAATAAACAAAGACGAACATCCACACAGTAGAGTTTACGTCATGTACACTCCTAGCGATCCGCTGCTAAATTAACAGTTTATTCGTTTGCGTACATGTATTCCATGACATGACAGCGTTTATATAATATTCAGTCTATTTGATCGTGCATTGAAGGTTACTGGCGCCGACACATTTATTCCTGCAAGAACACATGGGGTAGTGCTCCATCTTCTGTTGTTTCTTCCACACATATCAGGTCCCTGAAGATATACGGTTTGCAGTCATTAACAACAAAAATAAAGTTTGGAACAATGAGATAGTGAACAACAGGTAAAACAGACGGGAATACAGACGTCTGCAAGTAGAACATGCGGTGTAAAGTGTGTTTATACGTGTAAGATCGTAAAGTATATAAAAGGTTAAAATGAGGAAACATACATGCATCAATGCATGCATGCATACACATATTCATACCTAAATATGAACACACATTCATACATACGTACATATATGCATGCATATATATTTACATACATACATGCGTACATACATACATACATACATACATACATACATACATACATACATACACATAAGCTTTAAATAGCGCGGTGTTGTATTGCACTCCGACATCTTATCGATATTACACCACAGCGCAGACACATCACCATTTTTTCAACTGCCGTCATTACCACCTTCCATTCGTGTTGTTACATGCGTAAATGCATGCACACATATATATTCACATAAATTCGCTTACATAAATGTATGTATGTATGTATATATATATATATATATATATATATATATATATATATATATATATATATATATATATATATATATATATATATATATATATATATATATATATATATATATAAATACATATATATATATATATATATATATATATATATATATATATATATATATATATAATATATATATATATATATATATATATATATATATATATATATATATATATATATATATATATATATATATATATATATATATATATATATATATATATATATATATATATATATATATATATATATATATATATATATATATATATATATATATATATATATATATATATATATACATATAATTTTAAGACACCTTTTATGTTACATCAATGTGTTGATTAATTATTGGATAAAAAATTGTACATGTTTAGTTTGCATGTAGGTTAATGCACGACATGTGTGCATATTTATATTCTTACTTTATGTATGTAATTGTGTGGACTTATTTGTCTGAAATAAACATGTTTTACATATTATTTTTACTTACGCACATTCCGTTGACAATCCACATATTCGCCCTCTAGTGATTACAAATACGATATTCTGGGACGTGTATGTCAAGTCTAACGATAGCTCTAACGACATATTCAAATCACGTTTTTGTTCCCAATTATTGTCGGGTTTCACTGGCACATTTTAGCGTGAACTCAGTATTGCCGTGATTTTCAAACCCACCAAACATTATAATTGCTAAATCAGACCGTTTATCGGCCTTCTGCGCTTTACATTCACTGCGGTTCATGAATCGAAATGACGACTGCGTCACGCAAAGGTAATGACGTATATCGCGTTAAGGATCTCATGTTTCTAGATTCACAACAAACACGACGGACCAAATGATCAGACGAGAGAACACGGTGTCAATGCAGTGACGCTAACAATACACGTGGCTATGATATATGCGCCAACATTAAAATATTCAGAATGCGAAGACTGCATACATATAATATGACCGACGCGAATATTATGAACAACTCATACAAAGGCATTAAGACAACATCACATTAATTAGTAAGTCGTAGGAAAAAAACATACTCATATGTCATAGCTCATGCCGTGATATTCATCATGCAGATAGTTAGTCGCTGAATAGTTCGGCGCTTTTAAAACTTGTATAAACACAGGCACAACTTTACACAGTTAAACTGATCAAAATACCACTTATTCTGAAGACGGGATGAAAAGCCTGGCAACAACCAATGACGCATCAATGGTGCGGAGTGATATTGTTGAGGCTAACAACATGGTTCGTTAGCCTCACGCACGTAGTGCTTTGTTGTCATATGGCTAGACAACATGTCAACCCACCGTACACAATGATGTTATATCAGTATGCCTATATCATGCCTTGTAGCCTAATGGCTACATATTACGTACCACAATAAAATAAATACAGCCATCTGCTGCTAATATGATACTACACTTTTGGAAGGAGAAGAGGCTAGTACATGTAATGCTGAACTGTTTTCGTAGTCCTCCACCAACAGCACACCTTCCATTACATCACAATTTTTCACGAAAAACTCTGTTGTCTGACAACTTGACAGAGACGCATTTTTTAAAAATAAATTATACCGCCATATTCCCAACGCGCTTGCAAAAAAGAAAAAAAAACACGAAACAGATAGCATTTCAGCAGTGTTTTTGTATGTGCTCTGCGGTTGCCTGCTTCGAGTGCATCAATTAATTACAAGTGTGTTTTACCAAACATGTTAAGTACGTCATACATAAATAAAACAAATACCACTACAACATAAATGTATATTTTAGTGTCGCGCAATGTTATATGGCTGGTGGGTTTCTTCTCGTCGAAATTATAATGAACAAGCCATCTACACAAGAGAGCTTCGCGTCGGTTTTTAAAACTTTTCTTCGGTGATTGATTGGGTTTCGGAGTTTTTGGTAATTTGTTTTATCTACACCGGGAGCAAGGGCTTGCATACATCGAACTGTGTTGGATGATGGCAGTGTGTACTATTTTGCGTACATTTTCGTCTGAGGAATTTTAGCATTAAAATAACTTGTGACATTGCAAGCAATTTTGTAACCATATGACGCACACCCATGGAAAGATGTGGTTAATTATCTAGAATAACATGTATTACTCTCGATTCACATGATGATCAACTATACATGCAATATAATTATGCATCAGCAATGGCTGGGCGATATTATAAGTAAGACTTATCATGACAATGCGTAAGCACTATCAGATGGGATGTACTGCCAGTAACATCATATAAAAGGAGCATATGCCAAATCGATAAAGCTAATAAACATCATGAACGATAAATAGTGTTTGCAGAATTACTATTTGTATATACAACGTATATGTAGCGGTAACGGTGTTTCGGCTGTAACTATGCATTACTCGGGTTTATTGCACATTCTTTATGTACATTCTTTCTGATGAGTCTCCAAATTAAAATTTTTTTCAGTATGGCAACCGGAACAACACAATGTAAGGCCCAACAACTGCCACGAAATGGCATTCCGAGAGAAGAAATTACAACAATAATTCGCCTCCAAAATGAGATGAAGAGAACAAATATTGCCAGTGTAGAATATTTTCAGGGAAGGGGACATGGAATATGTGAATGTAAAAACTGTGAATGTCATGCACATGAGGACGTGTGTGACAGCACTCAAATGTATGGTGTTTTGTTTAGGCCAGCAGTTGCGTGTTTCCATTGCGAATTCCAACATGTATGTGTAGCATTTGTTAAAATACCTACACTGATACACACAAACACAACAGCATAGGGACGCAACACGAACATTTGCACACATTCACAAGCGAACGCGCATATGCATGTGTGCACAGGCACGCGGCCACGCACAAGCAAACGCATAGGCACAAGCACACGTACACGCACAAGCACACACACACACACACACACACACACACACACACACACACACACACACACACACACACACACACACACACACACACACACACACACACACACACAAAACCACAAGCACGCATACACACAAACACTCGCACACACGCACATTATCCTTATTGTAAGTATTTGATAAATAATGATGTTGTTAAACTAATTGAAATTACTAAACCATTGTAATATATATATGGCAGTGGCGTGATGGCCTATTTTTTAATAATAATAATTATAATACTATTAATAACTCAACTTGTTCGCACGGCTTTCTGCCTATGTAGTACGTGTTTACTTTCATATGTAATTAATAGCTGGCTTTGAATCGAACTACTTGCAAACTGGTTACTTCGTGTTTCACTCGCATCCTTTTTGTTCCGGGACACCCTGCCCCGACAACATGCAAACGTTTATAATCTGAAAATATCGTAACTTCAGTGTATGTTTCTTTCGTCTGATGATATATATATATATATATATATATATATATATATATACATATATATATATATGTGTGTGTATGTGTGCCTGTGTATGTGTGACAATGTATGGTATACCTTTAATCTAATATTTTCTAATACCCTGACCGAACGCAATGTACGCATGCTTTCATATTTTAGGTAACAATTCGTCAACACTTTGAAACCTCAAATGAATTGTTAGAAAGTTGCAAATGATAACACTTTTATTGATTACTTCCAATCCAAGATAATTAAATGTGTGTCTTCATCAATCACAAACATCAGATCTAAGCATTAATTTCATATCGAACAGTGTCAGGTAAGGTCTACGCTGTTCCTCTTTTATTATCAACGCTAGCGTAGGAAAGCGACCTCGATTCTGCTAACTGCCGACGGAATATATATATACATATATATATATATATATATATATATATATATATATATATATATATATATATATATATATATATATATATATATATATATATATATATATATATATATATATATATATATATATATATATATATATATATATATATATATATATATATATATAGGGTATCGACCGGGTTTTTGTTAAACAACTACAGCCGGCAGAAACAGTTCCTTGTCGAGCGTATTTTACGATGTGATACAACGACTGTGCGACAAGAGCATGCGTGAATTTCGCGTATGTCGGCTGCAAATGAATCTGACCAATCTCCATGTTTACCTTTTTGTCAGAATTGCAACCGGAACAAACTAATGTAAGGCCCAACAGCTGCCACGAAATTGCATTCTGAGAGAAACAATTAAAACACCAACTCGCCTCCAAAATGAGATGAAGAGAACAAACATCGCCAGTGTCGCAATTGTCAGAGAATGGGACATGCAATATGTGAGTGCAACTACTGTGAATGTCATAAATTGCGACGGGTGTGACAGCGTTCAAATGTATGCTGTTTTCATTAGGCCAGCGGTGGTGGCTTAGCGCTATTGCGTCATCCCCAGTTCTTGTTGGCGACACTCAAGCTTATGATGAACTGTGGTATGGGCATGGCGGACGACATTTGAGTAATTTTTTAAACTCATGTAACATGTTGTGCTTTAGTACAGACACGTATGATATCATAAATTGTAATATATAATGTTATGATGAACTGCTAACAACGAAAATGTTGGCAGCGTGTTTTAACGGGTTTATCCTAATAAATCCATACGACTGCATTTTCTGCGCTGCTATTCCACATAAAGACTTGTATACACCTACCACATGACACTTAAATCCATTTATGCATTCATATACCCACGTTGATGAGCACCCGCACGGACACACTCACACACATAAGCACGCACACACATACCATACGTATAGCCACACACTACGAACTGACGAACGCACAGTACATTCACGACACATCCAAAACACATCCCTCTTTACCCAGACCACCCATCTCACTTACGCTCTGCCTTTTTCCTACGGCCTGGCTGTTTCATAGCATTTGTTTTCTTTGGTAGTCTGCCCTCCGCCATCCGCACACCATCCATTATATAACACTTTTTTAAAGAAAAAAAATTTGTTTTCTGAAAACCTGAGAGAGACGCCTATTTAGTTGTAATAAAAAGCATTCCTCCTTTATGGTCCCCTACCGTGTTTGCAAAAGAAAACAAAGACACGAAACATATGGTGTTTCAGCAGCGTTTTTGCTTGTGCTTAGCAGTTGTCTGCTAATATTTCCAAGCGCGTTTTTCAACCATTTTAAGTGCGTCATATGTAAGCAATCTTGCAAAACCAGCGGTGGTGGCTTAGCGCTATTGCGTCATCCCCAGTTCTTGTTGGCGACACTCAAGCTTATGATGAACTGTGGTATTGGCATTGCGAACGACATTTGAGTAAATTTATTAAACTCATGTAACATGTTGTGCTTTAGTACAGACATGTATGATATCATAAATTGTAATATATAATGTAATGATGAACTGCTAACAACGAAAATGTTAGCAGCGTGTTTTAACGTTGCAGGTTCCCTCATACATTACGTACGCTGCGAGCCTCTTTATGAATGTCAAAATTTATGCAGAATAAGAACGCAAACCAGGTTAGAGCGAAACAGACCATATTAAATTTAGGAATTAACGTACCAGCATTATGCCAACATTCAACAGGGAATTGAATATTGGCAAACAAATTCAAGGACGAATCAAAACAAGCATACTGACCCCTAATGGAATTTACACATAATATGTAAAATTTACTGACATAATACGCCAATCGTCACATAAGTTTACCCTAATGAGTTGCTGCTTTACACAATATGTCTACGAGTCTATGCTATGTCTTGTCACGGGCTTATCCTAATAAATCCATACGACTGCATTTTCTGCGTTGCTATTCCACATAAAGACTTGTATACACCTACCACATGACACTTGAATCCATTTATGCATTCATATACCCACGTTGATGAGCACCCGCACGGACACACTCACACACACACACACACACACACACACACACACACACACACACACACACACACACACACACACACACACACACACACACACACACACACACACACACACACACACACACACACACATAAGCACGCACGCACGCACGCACGCACGCACGCAAGCACACACGCATACCATACGTATAGCCACACACTACGAACTAACGAACGCACAGTACAGTCACGACACCTCCAAAACACATCCCTCTTTTCGCAGACCTCCCATCTCACGCTCTGCCTTTTTTCTACGGCCTGGCTGTTTCATAGCATTTGTTTTCTTTGGCAGTCTGCCCTCCACCATCCGCACGCCATCCATTACATAACACTTTTTTTTAAAAAAAAACCTTGTTTTCTGAAAACCTGATGTCTGACACATAACAAGACGTCGACATTGATATTGTACGTCGACATTGACATGTCATGACATAACAATGCGGCAAGTAGCCCCCGTTCGTCGTTCGCACGTCATATCAATCAAACCATGTAGTAGATGTTTACGCTATGTCATTGTATCCGTGAATCTGCAATCATCCTGGCGTAATGCGACGGCACTGATATGGTCCGAATTATTGCCCAAACGTACCGGAGGAAGCAGCGTAATTAAAAAAATGTCCGCTTTATTTGACATCACACCAAAATATGTGCCACATTAAAATGGTGGACTGAAGTCGTTTCGACCAACCAAGAAACCGTTGATAACGTAGAAGCAGATGAATCGTAGATTGAGGTGAATTAATGGAGAAGAGTAATATTTTCTTGTGTGTCAGATTTCCAGTGTTCAGCCACACATGATCACGGGCGTCTTTATATTTTCTTTGGGGTTGTCCGCACTCCCTTATCATGTTTTTACGACAAAATCCCGACCTCTGATTTGCTCGCATGTCCGCGTTTGACAATCTCTCGGATTGACAACCCCTCCTTTGCAAATGAGTGATAATAACACCATGTTTACACCATAATTTCAGTGTTTAAATTACAAATATAAGAGTCCATTAGTATTTTCACAACACACTTGATATCAATGTCGTCGCAGCATAACAATGTGATTTGACTAATATCATGTGGGAACAACTCTTTTTCCAATCAATCAAACTTGCTGCATTTTCATGCGTGACCGGCGAGTTTATTATATATCACGCTGCATCAGTTGGCGTTAGTTAAGCCACACGAACTGAACGAGCCAGTAAGTCAACAGAGACAAATATGAAGAGGTTAGTATGATTTTGTGATGTTGTTGTTCTGTTCATGTATGGCATTTCAATAAACAGTTGTTCGGTCTGTGACCGGGTGTAGATATAGTGTTAATCTAGATCAAAATTCTAGAGTTATGTACATGTGACTGTGCAATGAGTAGCTTGCATTGGGTAGTTTGTGAGTATATTGATGAACAATACAATAACCGATACTTCCTATTAAACCTTTTATTACATGGAACATTCTTTCTTGATTGCAGTGCAATGATCCATCTTTGGTGTGTCCTGTTCATTGGTCTTGTTGCTGTGGGAAGCGCACATCGTAAGTAGTTGTCTTATGTTTGAATCCGATAAGTACAAATAGGTACTAGTTGATAGGCAGAAACATTGAAACATTAAACAAAAGTAATAAGATTGTCACCACGTAAGCAGTGTTAAAGTTGAGCAGATGACCAACACTGCCGTGAACGTGATTCAGATGCAAACACACTCATGTTATATGTAATTTAGCACAGACAGTTGCGCCTTCATAATTTGTAAACTGTGCGTGCACGACGGCCTGCTCACAATAAATGTGTTTCCTGCGTGTTTTAACATCTTGAAGGAGTTAGACGCAAAGATTTACAACAGGGAAACAGTGTGTTTTAACATGTGCATGGCATGCAATATTCGTACGTGTTTTACATGACATCCATGCAAACACATGGATGCACACACACGCACACAATTAGTGCATAGCTTAATTTGTTTTATTTGAAAATGTACAGAAGTGGTGATAGAGATGACGACATCCGAAGAAGATTTGATAATTGTAATGCAGTAATGGTCTACATCGTGTCATAGCGTAATGAGACAAACAGACACACGCACACAAACACGCATACATACATGCATGCGCGCATATGCACATACTTCTCTTACTGGTGCATGTGGCCATTTGTATAGGCTTCTTTTGATATTCACCACCTTGACTACAAGCTTGTTCCTATGACTTTCTGCCGATGTAGTACATGTCTACTTTCCTATCTAATTACAAATTGGCATTGAATGGAAAGGCTTTCAAAGTGCGTGAGCTCGCATCCTTTATTTATCATCTTCAAATATCGTCACAAAAATGTACGTTTCTTTCGTCTGATGAGAAAAGTATTTGACTACGTATGATTTGTAAATTGAAGTGCACAGTGAACGGATCTGACACAGGTAACTGAATATGTTAAATTAATAGTTGTTATTAAACCATTTTAATCCCTTTTTGTCCTCGGCGCTAAACCATAAGTAACTTAAGTGTAGCCAATGACAAAGCCGACCTTACAAGTATCCCATAGGACATTTGGGTCGCTTTTCAAACTTATTCTCGCTTTCAGCTAATTTTATATATTTGCACCCAAGTCCATTCGTGCGTATTATTACCCTTTTATGACAGTTTAAGTTGATGTTGTCCAGTAGTACAGATTAGTCTAACTGTGAGTATGTTTCCATCTAAGAATTAGCAAATGCAAGTATACACCTTTTATATAATGCTTACTGCCAACGTACAGAAATTCAATGATGCATGCTTTCATATTTTAAGTCACAATTCGCCAAACGTATGAAACCTGAAATACATTGTTGTTAAGTAGTTGTGCTAATTTCATTATTCAAAATTAGGGCACTTTGATTGATTGCTTAGTTTAATAACATGTATTCATCATATCTAAGCATTGACATATGTCGAATAATGCCAGGAAATGTTTAAACCTTTTCTTTTTATTGTCACCCCAGACGAACGACATCGACCGGGATTCTGCTACCTGCCGGCGGACCCAGGTATGTGTTGTGCGTACATTTCGATGTGGTACTACAACAGTGCGACATGTGCGTGCGAGAAGTTCACCTACGGCGGCTGCCCAGGAAACGGGAACAGATTCGATACAGAGTGGGAGTGTCGTTGGAAGTGCAAGGCCTGGTGAACTGCGACATGAAATGCGACAGCTGAAGGGATGTCCAATCTGCCATCCCACGTACAAGTATAATGCATGTTATAATGATTGTCGTTTGTCTATGCCTATGTCCAATTGATTGTACTTCACTGAATAAACGACATGGATTCGCGTAGCGTGTACATCATTTCACATTTCAGTTTCTGCTATTCCTCCTTGAACGTCTTCTTTTCGCCGCCACTCTCATCATATCTTAACACTGCATCATGTAGCCCATCTGTAACCAGGTTCGTAGAATATCACGCATGTAGTGCATTCATAGCTAAAGTGGTTTGGTAAAATCATAGAAATTATTTACTTCGACCATTAGATCGGGTAACTTCTGAAATTTTGAATAGCCTTGTGAACATACTATGAAATATATTTTTACCGCGATTGTATTGCGATAGTGTTGTGATAATTTCATTGATAAGCGAATAGCCAGGAAACAGTACCTACCCGATGAATGGCACTGCTGAAATCGATGATTGTTGATGTCGTGTAGGTAAAACACAATTGATGCTAAACCCATGATATATGCATATGAAATGGAACCGATCTCATATTTTAACTGTAAAAATATGTGTCGAAAACCACATCCACGAAGCAATCATATTTCTTCTGACCCGCAACACAGTAATGGTGGATCGAATGTTGCACTGGCACGACATCAATGCAGATTATATACCAGATTTCCATATATATGTGTGCTGAGTAAACCATAGTAGAAACTAGGGCAGTATTATAAGCAAAAATGGATGAGCCAATGTTAGATATTAATAATATATAGAGGGGTTTGGAAGAGAGCGAGTGTGTTTTTAGGGGACTCGATAGCTAGGAAGACCGAAAGAGGCTTAAACAAGGGAGATGACGTGGTGGTCGGCTTGGCTAGGGCCAAAATATAGGTGATAACTGAGAGGGTTCGGGTAAGGGTGGGTAAGTTTTAGTACACATTGGGACAAATAACCTAGGTAATGATGGTAAAACTTCATAGTTAGGAAATACAGGCAGTTGGTCAGAACACTAAAGCAGACGCGGGTTGAACTGGAAATACTGTCAGGGATTTTACCAGTAACAGGAGGAGGGGTAAGATATATCGAAATTGCAGGGGGATTGCAATTAACATGCTAGTCCAGAAGCTATGTGGGGAAGAGGAAATTGGATTTGTGGATGTGTGGGGAGGTTTTTTTGGGAGGGCTGAAATGTACATGACGGATGGGCTTCACCTATGTGGAAAGGGGGCAGTAATATTTGCGGATGAACTGTCAGGATCTGTAAATAGTGTTATGTGTACCATAATAAACATTTGGTAGTAAACTTTGTTTAAACTAGAGGGGGTTACGTAGAATTGCCACAAACAGAAAAAAGAGGCCACTAGTACAGACAAACAAATAACATCATATCCGGAAAACATGTCTGAAGCAGGTTATAGATGATTGCGTTTAAATGCAAAGAACATAGTAAATTGGAATAACGAGTTAAACATTGTGGTAGGATATATTGACCCTCACATAATCGGTATAACGGAATCATGGGCCAACATAAACATTACATATGTATTAGGGCTGGCAGGATACACAATGTTTAGGAGAGAACGAATAGGAAGAAGGGGACAGGGAGTTATTATATATGTTAAATAATATATTCAGGCTTATGACATACAGCTAGAAAGCGAAGCAAATTACGATGTAGCTGTTTAGTGCAAAACAGGAAATTCAAAACTAACGATTGGGTTAGTTTACCGAAGTCCAAACATAAACGAAGAGGATAACACAAACATACCAAACGCTATGAAGGAAGTTAGTAAAGGGGAATGTATCATAATGAAAGATTTTAACCATGGGCACATAAAATGCAAATATTTAGAGAGTACATGGGTGAAGACCAACAATTGTTACTTTTAATTCAGGATAGCTTCCTTACTCAGCACGTGCTAGAACCAACCAGTGGAGATAATGTATTATATATAGTTTTTAACACACAGAAAATTAGTGGACAATGTAAAAATACATGAACAATTGGGTAAGAGTGAACATAATCAAATACATGTTGACATCAATGTAAAATCAGAAAGTCAAAATAAAAAAGAAATAAAAATAAAAAAAAAAAAATATATATATATATATATATATATATATATATATATATATATATATATATATATATATATATATATACAGTAGTCGCTGAATAGTTCAACGCTTTCGAAAATGTGTGTAACCACTGTCACAACGTTACATATTTAAACTGAACAAAAAAAGACACTTTTTCTGACGACACGATAAAAAGCCTGCCTACGCCCAATGACGCATCGATGGTGCGGATGATATTGTTTATGCTAACAACATAGTTCGTTAGCATCAGGCACCTAGTGCTTTGTTTTCATTTGGCTACACAACATTTCAAAACAAACACAATTATGTTATGACAGTGTGCCTATATCATGTCTTATAGTCGTATGGCTACACATTGCGTACCGCAGTAAAACAAATACTGCCATCTTCTGCTAATATGGTATTACACTTTTGGAAGGAATCCTCTCTGGCTGCGATATTTAGAAATGTTCCGCGAAGCCTATCTATGTTCTCCACCGGGGACTACGTTATGTATGACAATCTTATAATTAGTTATATTGTCTTCTTGTTCGATGTTCCGTTTATAAAAAGAGACGAGGCTAGTATAGTATATGTAGCGCTGCATTACCTCATCTGTTATCTGTTATCCACTTCTCCCTAACGTTAGCCTTCTCCTTCTACTTGTCATCCTCCTCGGCGTTCCTCACATCCGTCTTTATTCAGAATTCCCATCTATCTTACGGTCTGCCCCTTTTATTATGGCTTAGCAATTTCATCGCATTTGTTTTGTTAGGTAGTTGGCCCTCCATCAACAGCACACCATCAATTACATCACTATTTTTCAAGAAAAACCCTGTTGTCTGACATCTGACAACTTCTTGTAATAAATTCTACCGTCATGTTCCCCTAACAAAAGAGAAAAGCACTTGAAAAAGATGGCATTTCAGCAGTGTTTTTGCATGTGTTCAGCGGTTGCCTGCTTAAATTAATTACAAGTGTGTTTTACCAAACATGTTAAGTACGTCATCCATAAGCAAAACAAGCATCACTACAACATATATGAGTATTATCATGCAGTGTTATATGACTGATACGTTTCTACTCGTCGAAGTTATAATGAAAAAGCCATCTACACAAGAGAGCTTCACGTCGGTTTTTAAACTTATCTGCGGTGATTGTTTGCATTTCAGAGTTATTGGTAATTTGTTTTAACTACACAAGGAGCAGTGTTTGCATATAATCAAAATCAAAATAATTTGAGTGTTTTCCTATAATTCATATCACTCCTGGAAACTAGCGTACAAACTTTCAAGTCAAAGAAACACGCAAACACTCACACACACGCGTGCGCGCGCATACACGCACACACGGACACCAAACAAACACAAACACACACGCGCACACACAAACACACGCACGCACGCTCACAATGCAGCCAGCCCCTTTTCATGCGACCTTGTTTTTTCATCGCATGTGTTTTCTTAGGCATTCTGCCCTCCAATACATCATACTTTTTTCTGAAAACTTGAGAGAGACACCTATTTCTTTGTAATAATGTATTCCTTTATATGACTCAACAAACATGTATTATGTTTTATTAGGCACTGTGTACTTGTTTGACGTCATTGGCAGCTCGCGTTTTTGCATATCTGCTTGTGAACGGTTGAGTCAGTAGAATACAAAGGAGTCAATATATCCCCAGTACACAGCTATACTACATAGTCTCTAAGACTCCAGTACACAGATGGAATATAGAATACACAGTGACTACACCCTCAGTACACAGCTAGAAAAAAAATATTCACTGTATCCCAAGTACACAGCTATAATACATAGTCACTACAACTCCAGTACACATAATACATACCCCCAACGCACAGCTAGAATACACAGTCAGTACAATACACAACTAGAATACAAAATAACCACTGTATCTCCAGTACGTAGCTATAATGCATTGTCACTACAACTCCAGTACACAGTTAGAATACATAGTTACTGCACCCCAGCACACTACTACAATACATGATCTCTACAACATCAGTACACATTTAGAATACATAGTCACTACGTTATCAGCACACAGCTAGAATACAACAGAGTCACTGTATCCCCAGTACACAGCTAACCTACATAGTCACTACAACTCCGGTACACAATTAGAATATATAGTTACTGCTAGAATGTATGGCCACTACACCCTCAGTACACATTTATATCACATAATCACTACATTCTCAGCACAAAGATAGAAAACAAAAGTGTCACTGTATCCCCAGTACACAGCTTTACTACATAGTAGTGGTGGCCTTGTAATAAAGATGTTCTATGACTCGAACTTTTCACAGAGTATTCTAAGGTTGAAAGGTTTACCTCTGTAGTAGTGTGTTCTTCTCGAACACCGGCCTGTTCTTCGCTTGTGCTTAGTTCCTGTTAATAATTACCTTCACCATGACTTTGCTTGGGAGGCTGAATGATTGTTCGGTAGTTTTGACACAATTTTATGTAGGCAAACCACCATCAGCATGTATCAGTTGGCAAACCGTCAAGCACCATATATATATATATATATATATATATATATATATATATATATATATATATATATATATATATATATATATATATATATAGATAGATAGATAGATAGATATATATATAAGCAATAAACACTGGCCACAGCCAACCACATATTTACCTAATACGCAGCCCTTTAAAAAACAACTTCCAGCTATGAATTCTACACTGAGAACTGCCATCAACATATCAAATGGGATACAGCTCTGGAGAAAACCACACGCAGTTATGTTTTAAAACATCAACGTATTTACGTCATTGTACACCGTCCTTTAAAAAAAATAACTACCAGCTATGAATTAAACAGAGGAAATTGCCAGCAAGATATTTACAGAGGTCACCGCCTTGTTGACAATTAAAACTAAAATATACAAAAAGGTACCTTTTCCTTTCAAATATTTTATCGCCAGCTATGAAATAAATGCTGGAAAGTGCCAGAGAGCACCGCCCATTCAAGAAATGAAACACCAGTTATGACATCAATGCATTGAAATCGCCATTACCATATTTATGGGAACACGGCCCAGGATAACATATATATTAACTATAAAATAAACATTCGCAATCACCGTCAGCATCCTTATGTGGACACAGTCCTAAAGGAATTACACACCACTTATCAGTTAAACTATCCATATTATTAGTTCCATTATTAAGTGTCCATAGTCTTTGCATTCGTCGAGTTGGTTATTTCATTAAAACCATATCAACCCTCCATGTATATATATATATATATATATATATATATATATATATATATATATATATATATATATATATATATATATATATATATATATATATATATATATATATATATATATATATATATATATATATATATATATATATATATATATATATATATATATATATATATATATATATATATATATATATATATATATATATGTATATATATATATATATATATATATATATATATATAAATATATATATATATATATATATATATATATATATATATATATATATATATATATATATATATATATATATATATATATATATATATATATATATATATATATATATATATATATATTTATACACCACGACACGTAATCATGACCGACGAACAGTGCTATACACAACGATTACCTTTTTTATACTTGTTTGTAAAATATCATGGGAACGTATGCTGACTGCATTTTATGCAGCAGCACCTTTAAGACAATTTTCATTTAATTCGTACTGTGAGTCTGAAAGGCATCACTGTTGAATATGACAACATTTTAGAGTTTTACAAAACAAGCCACCAAATTGAAGTGCAATTAATAAGTTTGCTACAAAGTATCAACACATTCCATCCACATTATTTAGCAATTTATGTCGTTCATAATCCATTATTTAAAAAAAAATTAAAAATTGTATATGTTACAGAAGTCCGATGATTAATTATTGGCTAAATAGTTGTGCACTTTTAGTTTGCACGTATTATTAATGCACAGCAGGCTTGCATATGTATATACTTCTTGGAGTTTATGTATTTATGTGGACTCATTTGTCTAAAATATTGTTGTTATATAATTATTATTTACAAATACTCAATTGACATTCCACGTATTCGCCCTCTAGCGATTACAAATACGATATTCCGGGAAGTATATGTTAAATACTGCCTAACTATAGCTCAAACGACGCCTTTCAACCACGTTTGTTACACACAATTATTGCCGGGTTCAGTTATACATTTTGCGTGGAATTAACTGAGGAATATGAATCGAGGTATCGACTGCGTCACGCCAAGGAAATGGTTGTTGTCGCGGTCTGGTGTTTCTAAATTCACGACAAACACGCCGGACCGAATGATCAGACGTCAGATCATGGTTTCAATACAAAAACAATCACAAAAGACCTATGGCCTATGACACAGCATTAAAATACCCATAATCCGACGACGATATACGTATATGGCCTACGCGAATAGCATAATCAACACATCCAAAGGCTCAAGTCAAAATCAAGTTAAGTAGTAAGCCGAATGTAATCTAGAGAAACATATTCATATGTTATAGCTGATGCTGTGATATTCATCACGGATTAATTAGTCGCAGAATAGTTCGTTGTTTTTAAAACTTGTGTACACACCTACACGACGGTACATATTTATACTGAACGCACAAAATGTTCTCTATTGTGGACTATGTTATGTGTGTAATTTTTTTTTATATAATTTGCTATATTGTGCTCTGGCTTGATGCTCCGTTCGTAAATAGTCAAGGCTAGTACATGTATTGCTGCACTGCTTCAGTTGTTATCCCTTTTCTCCCTAAAAACATATTCACCCTCCACTTATCATCCTCCTCCGCGTTCCTTGCGTCCCTCCCATATCTTTTAAGGTCGCTCTCTTTGTTTACAGGCTGGCTGTTTCATAGCATTTCCGATGTTTAATTTGCATTTGTGTACACGCACACTCACCCGCACACCCCCGCCCACACACGCACACATACACACACACACACTCACAAACACACACACATACACACACACACACACACACACACACACACACACACACACACACACACACACACACACACACACACACACACACACACACACGCATACACACACACAAACACACACACAAACACACAGACATTGCATCAGCTGTTATCTCTTTCCACTTCCCCTAACAACCTTCGTCCTCCACTTATCGTCATCCTTCGCATTTCTCACATCCCTCTTTACACATACCTCCTATCTCACTTACGGTCTGCCCCTTTTCCTACGGCGTGGCTATTGTATCGCATTTCTTTAGTTAGATAGCCGACCCTCCACCATCAGCACACCATCCATCACGTAATACTTTTAAAAGAAAAAACCTGTTGTCTTTCAACTTGAGAGAGACGCTTATTTCGTTGTACTCAATTATAAGGCTATGTCCCCCTAACGTGCTTGCAAAAAAGCTTCGAGTACATCAAGTAATATCCAAGCGCCTTATCAACCATGCATAATAAATATCACTTAAAATACATGTATATGCTTGTGTCACACAATGTTATATGGCTGATGAGTTTCTACTCGTCGAAATTATAAAAATACAAACAATGCAATGCGCAATATATGCTACATCGCATTCATATACTCTTAATATCGTCATATCATTATATCATTACAATAAGTCCAATGAATGTTACATTTATATGACCCAACAAACATGTGTGCTGTTTTATTAGGTATTGGGTATTGTTTGGCGACATTGCCAGCTATTCCAAGTTATTCCAAGCGACTTTTATCACCCATATTAAGTGCGTCATACGTAAGCAAACTTGCAAACCAAATATCACTATAACATATGCGTGTATGCATATGGCTCATGGGTTTCTGCTTGTCGAAATTATAATGCACAAGCCATCTACATAGGACAGCCTTCATGTAGGTTTTCTTAGGTAGTCTGCCCTCCACAATCCGCACATCATCCATTACATCACAGTTTGTAAAGACAAAAACTGATGTCTGACGCCTATTTCGAAGAGTTTTTGTTTTGTTTTCAGCGGTTGTCTGCTTCGAGTACGTCAAGTAATTCCAAGCACCTTTTATCAACCATGTTAAGAGCGTCATACGTAAGCAAACCTGGAAGCTAAATATCACTATAACATATATGTATATAGAGGGCATGAGGTAAAGTTAGAAAAGGATCAGTGTAGATTGGAAATCAGGAAATACTCATTTCCACAGAGGAGAGTAAATGAATGGAACAAATTATCTACGGATTGTATAACCGTTAGAAGCGTGAATATATTTAAAAACAAGTCGGAGACATATCCAAAGAGGGCGGGTTACACGTAGAAGAACACTGATGGACTCTCAATAAGTGCTTTATCTACTCCGTGAGCAGGGATTTGCATACTTCGAACGTTGTTGGATGGTGCCCACATATAGGCCCAGGTAGGAACGCACTCACGCACGCGCATACGCACACGCACACGCACACGCACGCACACGCACACACATACACACACACACACACACACACACACACACACGCACACACGCACTCACTCACGCACACACACACACACACACACACATACCATACGCATAAACACACAAGCACGTACGCACAGCACAGTCACGACACTTCCAAATCAAACCAATCTCCATGAAAGCAATACAATGGTAATCCATATGTATGCGATATGCTCCGCGAAGACAATCAACGTTGTCTACTGGAAAATTTGCTATGCATGACAGTCTTAGAATTAGCTACATTGTGTTGTTACTCGATGCTCCGTTTATAAATGAACGAGGCGAGTACATGTAGTTTTGTACTGCCTCAGCGGTTATAGCTTTTTACTTGTCGTCCTCCTCCGCGTTACTCACACCCCCCTCTACGCCTTCGTCTCGTACCACTTGCAATATGCCCCTTTTCCTAGGGTTTGGCTGTTTCACCACATCTGTTTTCTGAGGTAGTCGGCCCTCCACAATCCGTTCGCCATCCATTACATTACACTTTTAAAAGAAACAACTGTTGTCTGACAACGCTTATTTCATTGTAATAAATTATTCCAGTATGCTCCCCTAACGTGCTTGCAAAATAAAAACATACTTATGCTTCTGTCACGCAATGTTTTACAACTGATTCGTTTTTACTCGTCGAAATGAGCGTGTTTGCATCGATTCGTAAACGGCAATATTATTCCATGTAGTGCAAACCAAACTACTGAATACTATGTCATAAACATAACTAGACGTCGACATTGATATGATACGTTCTATCGGCCAAAAAAAGAAAATCCACGTCTTGTTTGTCTATGTTGACTTTCCAGCTAGTTCCTTTCACGCGGCTGTAACAAATTCGAACTGCTGCAGCGAGGAATCGAGTACATCCGCCGATCACACATGACAGGACATTACACTTACACGCATATACGTTTAATTCAAACACTAAAATTAATATCCCATACATCCATGGGGAAAACGGAACATGTCTAAGTAAGACATTATTGAATCGAAATATACAAAGCATTTAATAATTGACACCAGCTGCATACAGTGGTTTGCCAAAAAAATTCCATACGTTTCTATTTGATCATCTTTACTACAGTGCTATTGTTCAGACTAACCATTAATGTGATTTCGTATATAATGGGTAACCCAAAGCAGCTTTCACCCTGTAAGCGTGCCGTGATCATTTCACTTTCAAATAGGAGGTCGCTGATAAGCGCTGATAAGCTGATAAGCGAACAAATAAGCAGTTCGTTGCGTCTTGATCAAGGCTGGCGAGGGAATATCGACAACCCCAAAGAAAACATAGTACGCCCGCCCGCCCTCGTTCGGATTTTAGTGTCCGAGTTATTGCCCAAACTACCAGCGTAATCTTAAAATGTCCACTTGATGTGACATCACACCTAAATATGTGCCACAGTGATTGTACAATGGTGGATTGAAGTCGTGTCTTCCAACCAAGAAACTGTTGGTCATGTAGAAGAAGTCGTAGGAGTCGTAGGGTGAGGTGAATTAATGTAGAAGAATAATATTCACTTGTGTGTCAGATTTCCAATTTTCAGCCACAAAGGATCGCCGGCGTCTTTGTGTTTTCTTTGGGGTTATCCACAATCCCTTATCAGGCTTTTTCACGACACAACCCCTACCTCTGATTTGCTCTCATATCCACGTTTGACGATATCGTGGATTGAGAACCCATGTTCAGCGTTTTCATTAAACATATAACAGTCCATTAATACTTTCATAATATATTTCATATCAATGTCGTCGCAGTATAACAACGTGATTACATATGCACGAATACAATGACATAACGTCAACTTCGTATTACAAGATTTGATTACTAGCACGTGAGAAAGACTCTTTATCCAATCAAATGCGAGCTACTTGCTGCGTTTTCATGAGTGACCGGTGAGTGTACTATATATAACGCTGCAGCAGTCGGAGTAAGTGAGAGCCACACAAACTGAAAGAGCCAGTACGTCAACATATATAAACATGAAGAGGTTAGTGTGACTTCGTATTGTTGTTATTGTGTTTATTTGTGACATTTACATAAACAATTGTTCGGTCTGTGACCGGGTTTAGTTATAGTGTTAATCTAGATATCGGGCCTTGTATACGGTGTAATGAGTGTTTTACACTGGGTAGTTTTTAGGAACATTGATTGATGAAAAATGCAATAACCGGCACTTGCAATGAAACATATTATTACAGGGAGCATTGTTTGTTGGTTGCAGTGCAGTGATCTTTATTTGGTGTGTCCTGTTCCTTAGTATGGTTGCCATGGGAAGCGCATTTCGTAAGTATTGGATTTTATGGTTGAATCAAAAATGCATAAACGTGTATTGGTTGATAGGGCAGAACCATTGAAACATTAACAAAATGTGCCGTTTCACTCGCGTCCTTTATTTGCTGGGGCACGCTGTTCCGACGACATGCACACGCTTATCATCTTCAAATATCGTCACTTAAGCGCACGTTCCTTTCGCCTGATGAGACATGTATATGATTATATATGATTTGTAAATTGAAAGATAAGTGTAAAGACAATTGATGCATATAAATGAAGATATTATCAAATCAATTGTTGCTATTAAACCATTGTAATCCTGTTTTGACCGCTGCACACAACCATTATTATTTACTCTGTATCTAAACGCCGTATTATAACACTTTCGTGACACTTTTATGTTAACGTTGTCCAGTAGTACAGAATAATCTTAACTGTTAGTCAGATCTAAACATTGACTTGATGTCGAAAAAGTACCAGGGAAGGTTTAAACCTTTTCTTTTTTATCACCCCAAACGTAGTAACGACTACCTGCGGCGGAAACTGGCGTTGATGCGACTTGTGCATGCAACACACACACACACACACACACACACACACACACACACACACACACACACACACACACACACACACACACACACACACACACACACACACACACATACACACACACACATACACACACACACATACACACACACATATACACACACATACACACACATACACACACACATACACATACATACACACACATACACACATACACACATACACACACACATACACACACACATACACACGCACGCGCACACACACACACACACATACACACACAAACATATGTATATATATATATATATATATATATATATATATATATATATATATATATATATATATAAGTATGTGATATATATATATATATATATATATATATATATATATATATATATGTATATATATATATATAACTATATATATTTGGTATATATATATATATATATATATATATATAAGCATGTGAAGTATATATATATATATATATATATATATATATATATATATATATATATATATATATATATATATATATATATATATATATATATATATATATATGTATATATATATATATATAACTATATATATTTGGTATATATATATATATATATATATATATATATATATATATATATATATTTATCCTCACACAAACGTAATGTTGGACAGTTCTCTGGAAGATTTAAAACTGTTGTCTGTTTTTATCACCCCGAACGAAGGTAATCGACCGGGATTCTGCTACCTGCCGGCAGAAACAGGTCCTTGCCGTGCGTACTTTCCGAGGTGGTACTACAACTGTGCGACATGTAAGTGCGAGAAATTCGTCTACGGCGGCTGCAAAGGAAACCGGAACAGATTCAAGACGGAGCGGGCGTGTCGTAGGATTTGCAAAGCTTGGTGAACTGCGACCTGAAATGCAACAGCGGATCTGTGAAAGACCGCAAGAGATGTCCAATCTGGCAATGCTCGTAGTTGTCATGGCACGGACAATTATAATGCAGCTGTTACATTGATTGTCCTGTGATTATGCATGTGTCCACTTCGATGTACTTGACTTAATAAACAACTCAATTAACACCGATTCGCGTAGAATGTGCATAACACCACATTCGTTTTGCTGCTGTTCCTCCTTGTACGTCTGCTTCCTTTCGCTGCCGCTGTCGTCATCTCTTAAAACTCCCTCCTAAATTCATTTAGCCTATGTGAAATCGGGTTCTTTGATTATCACATATGTAGCGCCTGAATAGTTAAAGTTATTGGTTTAATGAAAGTGTGCGCACCTTTCTTAAAGACATCGAAATTATTTACTTTCATCATTTGATGTGGTAACTGCCGAAAGCTTGAATAGTCTTGTAAAACTATTACGATATATATATTTTCTAAGATCGCGCTATTATTGTGAGAGTTTCACGGAATAGCGAATAGCCAGGAAAGAGTCCCTACCCTTAACTTTTGACTGGCGCTATCGCGTAGCCTTCGAGATAGTTACTTTAAAATGCTGGGTCAGTGAATTGCCCTGTTGGAGTCGATAATAGTAGATCGTATGTAGGTAAACAAAATGATGCTGAACCCATGACATACAGCCTTCCCGAAACGTGAGGTTTCTTAGATCCCACATTTCTACCTGCACGACAGTAGCACCTATTCATATACAAACACCATACTTAAAAACAATGAATACTCTCCAGCATCACTTGTCCTGGTGTAATTAAGTAAATCAAATATACTTTTTAAGGACATACAACTTCTTCACATTTCATGAGCCACTTCAGGGACAGCTGCCATTAGTTCCACAGATTTAACGACCGAACTGTATATTCAATGCATTACAATGCGCTCTAATGAACACATTCCTTCACAAAATCGGCTGAGTAAATAAATGGTCCTTGATGACATTCATCCCACTTGCATACAATGTGATATATGCTGTACACTGTGTTTGAATCTACATAAACATGCATTACTCAGCATTTCATCATATCCTTGACGTTAGCACAATTCCACTTACTTACCAATAAACGCTAACTTCAATGGCCACATTGACACACATAGGTAATGGAACCGATCTCACATTTTAACAGTAAAAATCCATGTGGAGAACCACATCCACGAAGAAGTCATCTTTCTTCTGACCTGTAACACAGTAATGGTGGATCCAAAGTTGGCACTGGCATGACATCAACTGCAAATTATATACCTATATGTGCTGAATAAACCGTAGTAGGAACTCGGGCAGTATTGTCTGCAAACATGGATGAGCCAATGGTAGATATGAATAACCACAAGTTCATGGCCAACGGAGCTTATTAAGCGTCCCTACTATTTAATCTAAGCATTTGTGTTGTTGTTTATTTCATGAACACTATGTCAACCATCCGCGTAACCATGACCTCCAAACAATGTTGAACACCACGATAACATTTGATATGATTGCTTGTAAAACGTCGAAGAAACGTAAATCGCCTGCTTTTTAGCTAGCAGCACCATTAATACAACTTAATTTAATTTGTGCTGTGAGTCAGAACATAAAGAATGTCACATTATTGCAATGCTAGTTATATGTTTGCTACAAATGATTCGATCATTAATATTTAGTATTTTTTGCCGTTTATAATCCACATTTTGTAAATTACTTCAATAAATATATCTGGTATTAAAGTCCGATGTTTACTTATTGGATTAGCAATTTACACTTTTAGAATACACGTATTTTTAATACACAATATGTTTGTATATGTATATATTTACTTGGATATTATGTATGCATATGTTCGTATTTTACTGAAATAAATGTGTATTATTATATCTTTATTTTTTACGAACACCTCCTTGACATTGCACGAAATCGCCCTCTAACGATTACAAATACGATATTCTGTGTCGTGTATGTTAAGTGATGTCTTCTAACGGTATCTTTAACGGTAACATAACACATTCAAATCACGTTTATGTACAGAATTATCGCAGTGTTTAGGTGCACTCGAAATTACCGTGAATTTTAAGCGAATTAAGCATCATACGCACACAATCAAAACGTTTACACGCGTTATGCGCTTTACATTCACCGTGCTTCAAGACGCGAAAATTATGAACAACAAAACTAAAGGCTTTATGAAGAAATACATTTGATTAGTAAGCAGTAAGCAATCAACAACAAAAATATTCATGCTATAGCTGATGCCGTAACTAATGTCACTACATCATATGTGTATATGCTTGGGTCTCGCAGTGTAATATGGCCGATGCGTAACGGCTCTTCGAAATGGTAATGCTCAAGCCATCTACATAGGAGAGCGTCGGTTTTTAAATTTATCATCGGTGAGTGATTGCGTTTACACAGTCAGTGGTAATTTGCTTCATCTACTCCGGGAACAGGGGTGTGCTTACATCGAACTGGATGGTGGCGGCCTGTATTGGGTTGAGCACTGTTTCGTATGAGGAGTTTTAGCTCTAAGTAACTGATAACATTGCAAGCAATTAACATTAAATAACCGTATGACGCACACCAATGGAAATATGTGGCTACTTTTCGATTATGATATGTATTAATGCCGATGCTCATTATTAATATATTTGTTGAATGATGTACCAATACACACGCAATATAAACTGGCTTCAGCTGGCTGGCTGGGCGATATTATAAGTAAGAGAACACATGACATTGCGCATGCGCTATCAAATGGGAGTTGCATCACACATAAAGGTGCATTTGCAAAATCATAGAGTTAGTAAACATTATATTCATGCGACACAACTGATGCGTTTTTTACTTGTCGGAATGAACGTATTTGCACCAATCCGTACACTGCAACATTAGCCCATATCGTACACTCCAAACTACTGGATGCAAAGTCAGATACATAACTAGACGTCGACATAGGCATGATCTCGGACAAAAACAGAACAGTGTTTTGTTTAACTACCTCACAACAATTGGAAATCATACTAAAATCTTCTTGTTTGTCTTTGTTGGCTTGCCAGCTCGTTCCGTTTACGCGGCAGAAGTTTACGTTATGTCACTGTATCCGCGCATCTGCAATCACATTGGTATAATGCGACGGTACTGATGTGAAGTGTGTTAACACAGTTCACGTACGTTTAATAAAAACACTGAAAAGAATATTCCCACAGAAATGGGAAAAACGGTACATATTTAACAAGATATCATCACTGATAATTTATACCAGCTCAAGACAGCCGTTCAAAAACAAAAATGTTCCCTCAATTTATATTTCATCAACTTTTCCGTAGTGATATAGATCTGACTAACGATTGATGTGTTTTCATATATAATGGGTAGCCCAAAACAGCTTACAGGCCTTAAACAACAAATACCTGGACGTCCTCCCCCGTTCGGTTCTTGGTGTTCGAATCATTGCCCAAGCGTACCACAGCAACCAGAGTAATTGAAAAATGTCCACTTGACGTGATCACAACTAATATGTGCGACATTGACTGTACACTGGTGCACTGAAGATGTGTCGACCAACCAAGAAACAAAGGTCACGTAGAACAGAGGAATCGTATGTGAATTAATGGAGCAATAGAGTAATATGCACTTGTGGGTCAGGTTTCCAGTGTTCAGCCACACATGATCTCGGGTGCTTTTATATATTTTTGTCCACAAATCATTATCAAGCTTTTTCACTAAACAACCCTGTCCTCATTGGTAGCTAAGAAAATAAAGGCAATGAAGGATAACAAATCACCGGGAGTGGATGGGATTCCTCCAAAATTACTAATGGAAACAGTAGAACAAATCAGTATACCACTTGCAAGAGTATTCAACTTGTCATTAACAGAGGGAGTTGTTCCGTTTGAATGGAAAGAAGCAAACATCATAGCATTATTTAAAAAGGGTTCGAGAAATAAGTAAGAGAATTTCATACCAGTGAGTTTAACGTCAGCGATTTGTAAATTATTAGAAAGGTTAATTAAAGGCCATATGGTGGACTTCCTCGTTAAGCATCAATTATTAAATTCATCTCAACATGGATTCCTTAAAGCGAGGTCATGCTTAACAAATATGATATGTTTTTTGGAAGAAATCACTAAGTGGATAGATGTGGGATCGCCAGTAGATATTATCTACTTAGATTTTCAGAAAGCTTTTGACAAAGTGCCACATCAAAGACTACTACTTAAATTAAAAGCCCATGGTATTGGGGATAGCAGAACTGACTGGATAGAACAATGGCTGACTGACAGAAGACAATGAGTTGTAGTAGATGGAGAAGTTTCAAATTGGAAATCGGTTTTGAGTGGGGTACCTCAAGGATCAGTATTAGGACCTATATTATTCTTAATACATATCAATGACTTGGATGACAGTATAACAAGTAACGTACTGAAATTTGCGGATGACACAAAACTGTTTAGAAAGGTTAATACTGATGGTGATAAACAACATTTACGAAACGATCTAGACAGATTAGTGAAATGGTCTGAGAAATGGCAGATGTTGTTAAATTTTGGGAAATGTAAATGCCTGCATACAGGACATGGGAACTTGAATGTAAACTATAAAATGGGAGATACGGTTCTGGGTACAACTGTAAAAGAAAAGGAATTAGGAGTTACAATAAGCGCTGATATGAAAGTTTCAGAGCAGTGTGGTATTGCAGCTTCAAAGGGTAATCAAATTCATGGATTGATTAGAAGAAACATAACATACAAGGGAAAAACGTTAATTATACCTCTTTATAAAGCAACAGTTATACCTCATTTAGAATACTGTATACAAGCATCATGGAGACCATATCGTAAGAAGGATATATATACGCTTGAACGCATACAAAGGAGAGCAACTAAAATGATTCCAGAACTTAGAGACCTTAGTTATGAAGAACGCCTGAAAGAATGTGGCTTAACAACTCTAGAGACAAGGAGGTTAAGAGGAGATCAGATTGAAGTTTTTAAGATATTGAATGGGTATGAAAATATTGATAGAAATATGTTTTTCTCACTCAAGAAGGATAGCATAACTAGATGACATGAGGTAAATTAGTAAAGGATCAATGTAGATTGTACATCTCTCGTTCTCACAGAGGACAATAAATGAATGGAACAAATTGTCTACAGATTGTGTAACTGCTAGCAGCGTGAATATGTTTAAAAACAAGGTTGACACATATATCAGGAGGGCGGGTTATAAGTAGATGAACATTGTTGGACTCTCGATAAGCCAATGGCTTCCTTGTCCACTTATCATCTGGGCCTTTGGCTTGTATGGCAAATCTTGTTAAACCTTGTTCTTGTTAAATCTCTGATATGCTCGCATATCCGCGTTTAACGATCTCCCGGATTGACAACCCAACTTTTGAAAATGTAGGATAACACAATGTTTACACCATCATTTCAGTGTCTTAGTTACATAGTAACTACATATAAGAGTTTTTAAGAACTGTCATAACACATTTCATATCATTGTCGACGCAGTATAGCAATGTGATAATATATGCACGGATTCAATGCTATAACGTAAACTTCACTTCACTACATGGTTTGGCTAGTATCATGTGGGAACGAATCTTTCTCCAGTCAAATGCGAACATAAGTCAGCAAACTTATATGATATTTCATTAAGCACTGGGTAATTGGTTGACGTCATTGCATGTCGCGTTTTTGCTTACGAATGGTTTTGTCATGGATAAATGACGTGCTTTGTCGCATATGATTAACCTGTTTTCAAAAGCCTGTACCATACCGCGTTGTAGTATAGAAACGCAACAAGAACATTTGCGCACACACATTAGAACACGCGCGCGCATGCACACGTGCACCCGCACACAAACACACACACACGTACACACACGTACACACACGTACATGCACACGTACACACATGTACACACGTACACACACACTCACACACAAACACACACAAACGTACATACACACGTACACACATACACAAACACATACACATACACACACACACACACACACACACACACATACACACACAAATAGAGAGAGAGAGTCACAAACACGCGCGCGCACTCACACACACACATACACATACGCGCGCACACACACGCACACACACACACACACTCACACACACGCACAAACACACACATACACACATACACACACACACACACACACACACACACACACACACACACACACACACACACACACACACATACACACACACACCCACACACACTATATGTGCTGTTAACTATATTGAAATAAGGGTGCACAGTATATACAAATGTCACATATAAATGATGATATTGTTAAGCTAGTGGCTATTGTTAAGTTAATGTATTCCCCTTTCGACCACAGCGCTCAACTCCCATAGACATATGATTACATAATTTCATTAAGTCCAATCAAATTAGTCTTCCATTTATATGACTCAACAAACATGTATTATATTTTGTTAGTCACTGTGTACTTGTTTGACGTCATTGGCAGCTCGAGTTTTTTGTTGGCTACATCTCCACTCGCGCATGGTTGAGTCATGGACACATAACGTGCAGTGTCGCATATTACTAACCTTTTTTAAACGTCTGTGCCATGCGGCGCTGCAGTTTAGACATTTGTGGCGTTACTAACCATAACCGCTTACGAATGTTACATTATATAATAGCAACCGTATTTTATCAACTATCTTCAATGCGCCATACATCAGCAAACTTGAGAGACAAATGTCAGTACAACATATATGCATATGCTTGTGTCACGCAAAGTTATATGGCTGATGCTTTTTTTACTCATCGTAATGAGCGTATTTGCACCGATCCGTATGCTGCAACATCAGCCCATGTTGTGCATTCCAAACAACTGGATGCAACGTCAGAAACATAACTAGACGTCGACATTGGCAGGATACGTTCTCTCGGCCAAAAACAAAACCGTGTTTTGTTTAACTACCTCACATGGAATAGAATAGAATAGAACAGAACAGAACAACAAAACGAACTCATACTAACCTCTTCTTTTTTGTCTGTGTTGACTTGCCAGCTCGTTCCGTTTACGCGGCTGTAACTAATTCGAACTGCTGCAGCGTGGTATCGAGAACACCCGCCAGTCACGCATGACAGAACAATGCGGCAAGTAACACTCGTTCCTCGTTCGCACGTCATACCAGTCAAACCATGTACTAGAAGTTTACGTTATGCCATTGTATCCATGCATCTGCAATCACATTGGTGTAACGCGACGGCACTAATACGGAGTGTGTTGACTGGAATGAAGTGCGAACGACGAACGAGTGTTACTTGCTGCATTGTTCTCTCATGCGTGACTGGCGGGTGAACTCGATACCACGATGCAGCGGTTATGGTCACAAACTGAACACAGACCATCAGTGTTCTATGAAGGACGTTAAACTTGTAGACCATGACAAGAACTGGCACAGGAGGAAAATAAAGGAGACGATTAACATTCCTAGAGATAACCCTATTCTGTGATGTTTTGTTAGGCACTGGTTAATTGTTTGACATCATTGCCATCTCGCTTACGAACGTTTTAGTCATGGACAAATGAATGCTTTGTCGCACATGGCTAACCTGTTTTCAAAAGGCCGTACCTTGCCGCGCTGTATTGTAGACACATATGACGTCATTAACCCTCAGCTGAGGGTCACGATGACCTGCTCAAACAATTAACTGTTAATCATGTGTTTTTATTCCGTCGTGAGTGAGTTCTAACATGTATGTACGCACATGCACATCCGCACGCTCACGCGCAGACGCACGCGCGCACGTGCGCGCGCACACACACACACCAACAGAAAGAAGAAGACGAAGAAGATGGTAAAATAGCAATGTAGTAATTGTCTCTTGCGTGTCATAATGTTATGGGTTCATTCACAAAATGCTATTCTTGCCCTAAAGAACAAGGGCGATTGTTTTTGTCACGCCCAATCGATGTCATTATACGCGAGTGTGTGGACGTGGCTTCAAGATGGCGGAGGTTGTTTCCTGCAATAAACTCGAACTACAACTATTTCTAATACGTATGACTACAAGTGCAGTCTACATATTAATTTTTATATAATAAATATATGGTAGACGCCTTTGTGCAGTCAAAAAGTCCGCCTGCCAATTAGATTGCAACAAGCGTGCTCTGATATATACGTGTAACTTGTGTGAAAGGGATTATTTCAATTAGGAATATGGCATAGAATGAACACACCTACCTACGGTTGTTACAACATGGCAACCACAGCGTAGTACCATATTAGCCAGCAGATGGCAGCATTTGTTGTGGTACGTAATATGTAGCCATATAGCTACAAAGCACGATAAAGGTATGCTGTCTTTACATAATTTGTATGGTGGGCCGAAATATTGTGTAGCCATATAATAACAACACTTAACTTGTTAAGCATTGATTTGATGTTTTATCATTGACATTATTTTTATGAGATCAGCAATACATGGCCTGGGTGACTGAGGCTAACATACTATTTTGTTAGCCATGAACACTATTATTCCGCATCATTACAGTGTCACTGTTATGGTGGAGCTACTCAAACAAGGAACGCCAAAATATCAATGTGTCTGTAGTTTTGCCATACATGTTCTTGAAGAATGCGATGCATATTTACAATACGTAAACTTCAATTCATATAACGTGGTGTTGTAAATAGTGTATGCTGTTAGCGATATACTAGCATAAAAACAAATAGTGATTATTTTCCAACCATATATTTTTGAAACCTTTAAAAAGATGCATAAAAATAATGTTATCTCAACTGCCTCCAAAGCCAAACATATTAAAAATATCTTTATTAGTTTAAGTTTGGTGCTAATTTTAATAGATGCCCGGTGGTTAAAACAGGGACTCCGAAATCGCCCGCTCACATTGGAACCCGCGTGTAGGAAATGCATTTCTAACGATTTTCGCTAGAAATTATCGTAATTTTTTTCAAATATTGACTGACCATGACATGTTATGCACCAAAAGAAGCGCAGACATTCCCAGAATATATAAAAATAAATATCGTGGTAACACAACTTTCAGGGACATATCAGGGGGTCATATTGTCATCGGCTCAATATCGCGAACATTTGAGCGCCAAGTAGTGACCTAACCGCCATAACTATAATGCGCATGGGCGCCTTTCGTGTACTCGAAATAGTCTGAAATATATACCGCAACTTAATACGTCTGAAACATCATACGGATCTGGATTTTACGTTAACAATCACGTTAGGTGAACACGAATTTAAATATAACAAACATTACATATTGCACAATTTTAGCATGTCTCTAAATTGGCAGATCCATTTGTTTTTCTTTAAAAAGTGTTGTAACTTCTTCCAGACAAGGCCACTGTATGTGACCTTGTTCGTGTGCGCAGTGCATGGCCTAGATTGTGTCCTCAATTTTACGTGCGCTGTATGTGGCCCAGTCTAAGTGTGCAATGTGTGGCCGAGTTTATGTGCGCGGTATATGGCCCAGTTTAACAGCGCACTATGTGGTCAATCGACAGTCATTAGTGCGTACTCGCTAGCTGCACAATGAAGATTCACCTTAGTTCATCGATGGCTGTGTCGACAGTAAAATTATTGATGGATGTGGCCACGTTTAATTTCTACGTGGTGGTCCATGTTTAGGTGTGTTTGTGTAAAACTGTGATCGCTGTGACCAACATAACATTGCGATGGCTATGGTGATGTTTAGTTGTGGTGGACGGGCGTTATTCTGCACATTACATTGAACCGTTTTACTTCGTTACGCAATTACTGCGCCATAATGTATGTGTTGCAGGGCTAATTCCACCAATGGATGATCGGTGCGGTGGCGTGGCAGCTGCGGTCACAATAGACAGTGGGGTGCCGTTACAACGAGGTGACAGACGGTTGCAGCCAAGTTCCGCTGTGCCTAATGACGGTATGAGTATATTGTGATGAAGCTTGTGGTGGATGTAACGGCCACACAGAAAGTGATTCTGTGGGACGCTGGACCAACAACCTTTTTAAACCGGATAACCAGAAGATCGGTACTCCGGCCGTTTCAGTAAATAATCATTCCGGACACTAGTTTGTCCAACAAAATAGGTTTCTTAACATAAACAGTGTTTCATTTATCTTTCTAAATTGCGTAATATTTTGTTGTACATTAAGCCAAAATGAAAAAAGAAAAATAATTGTAAAAAAACAAATGCCATGGTAACACAGCTTTCAGCGAAATACAAGGGGGTCACATTGTCATCGGCTCAATATCGCCAACATTTGAGCGCCAAGTAGTGAAGTAACCGCCATGACTATATAATATATACTGCAACATATAGCAAATGTATACTGCAACATATAGCAAATGTACCAGTGATCCAGGCCATCGCCGAATTAGCAGAACGATAAATACCACTTTTGACTAACACGACAGGCCGTTAACTAGAATATATCGGCTACCGATCGATGCATAACACGCTTGCATATATATATATATGTATATATATATATATATATTGCGTGAGCAAAGTATATATGCGCTCAATGTTTGATGTCCTTCACCTTATGAGGGGTGTTAGTGCAGTAACCCGGGTTCGAATCTTCTTGCTGCTTTTTTCGAAACTTTGGCAACTTTGCTCACGCCAGCACAAGAATCCTTACAACAGAAAGAAGACACATACATATGCGCCATAGGGTGGGGTGCTCTCACCTACACTGTTAATCATTTTCATCAATAATATTCTGAAGGACATGCTTCACTGTATCCATAGCGTCATCGATGAATATGACCTGGTACAAACAGGAGTACATCACTACAGCTACTCTGCAGATGAAAGAAACACTCAGTCGACAAAGAATTGGCTGGTCAACCTTAGCATAAGGAAAATCAGCTACATAATCTTCACTCACGCCAACAAAGAAATGAAAGCCAACGTACAGATCATATGCCACAATATATCCCTTGATGAAACACCAACTTACATTGGGGTGACCTTTGACCGGAGGATGACCTGGATGAAACAGATATACCAGTTCATCAGAAAAGCTAACCTAATCGTCCTGGGAAGCAATCTACATCTACAGCATCTACAAAACGCTCTACAAAGGATCCATCAGAACAGTACTGGAGTAAGGAGCATCTTCCTGGGGGAGAGCTGCAAAAACAAATTTCCAGAGAATCTCCAAGGTTCCTATTCAGGCCTCAATAATCATGACTGGGGCCCTGAGATCAGCATCTATCCATTCTGCCAAGTTCACGCGACTGGAAAACCACGCACAACAGTATGTATACTCCGACTAAAGGCATACTGAAGCGATGCTGCTTCATCCACCAAGTAGGAATGCTGGAGAAGAAGGACCCAGAGCTCATGGACCACATGAACAAGCCAATCCCAACGCACTGTACACTCCCTGGCAGGAAGAAGACCCAGTTTCCACTCATTAGGGACAGTCCTTAAGAAGGGAATACAGACATATACAGAAAATAAGTCATATAATTAATTGAGCAAAGCTACCCCAAGACATCTGGAACCATGGATACACGGACGGCTCAGCGGAAGAAGCAACCCGCATTGGAGGTGGAGGGATTCTATTAAATCTGAAAGAGGAAACACATATCCAGCAGGTCATTCCTACATGAAGATACTCCACAATTTAAACAGCTGAAGCCCATGCCTTGAAAATAGCAGCTACGGTGTTGTTAGAACAGAGAGAGAGAGAGAGAGAGGGAGAGGCTATACAAAATAAAGTCGTCATCACTGTCAGTGATGCATGCATTATCCAACCCACAAAACAAGGCCCTCATCGTCACTGCCAGTGCCGTGTCTGCCCTGCAGAACGCCAACGGACAGACAGTGCTCCAGTTGATCCCAGCTCACTGCAACATCACGGGAAATAAGAATGTGGACAGATTGACAAAGGAAGGGGGAAACTGGATCAAGAGGAGAGGGAGGTCACTTACAAAGAAGCAAAACAAAATTGTGTATCAAAAGTAGAAGAAGAGGTGGCTGAAACAACATCCCAGCTTCAACACCGAGGACAATTTTTACCAGCTGTCCAGATAAGACCAGGTGGGGCGCCTGAAGACTAGACACTGCAGACTGAGGCACCATTTGCATACAAAGCTACACATTGGAGACACAACCATGTGTATTTGTGACATGGCTCCAATGTCAGTGGAACACCTTCTGTGGGCTTGCGCTATACACAAAAACGAGGCAACCTGATCTACAGAAACACCAATAAAAGGAAAAAATCGTTGGCTTACTGGAGGATCTGCGGCGCACAGCGACCTTCATAAAAGGAACCTGACACCCTGCCTGAGCGTTCGAGGTAGAAGAAGAAGTTCACCCCATGTTGTCTCTCTTCACTCATCATGTTACTTGACTACAGACAGAGGAAGATAAAATAAGTTTGTGAATGCATAGTACTCACGCATTAATTGCAGCGTGGCTGAATTATTTCTAGATAACTTGAGATGGCGTTGGAATGATCAGGTCTGTGAGGGGGTGAAGTGTAAACAGCTTTGAGAATTCCAAAAGACTGGATGCCGCGTTTTATTACAACGTAACTTTACCATAAAGTACATACGTATGATCAGTCCATATTCATACATCACATCCGATCCACTGTTGCTAAGTTCTACAAATGTAAACGTTTTACATCGTGAGCATGTGACGTGTTTTATTTGAATTACCCGTTCAAAGTTTCGCGGACTAAGGTTTACAATGGTTTACAAAAATAAATAAAAGGATTTGTTTAACAGATCACGGACTCGTGTGTTTGACTAATAATTTTAAAACATGTTGGCCCCCACCATGCTCGCCAAAAAAACAAGGTCGTCCCAACTTGAGGCGTTGGACGTTTTCTATGATTTAATGGTTTTCTTAATGCATCTTTCCATCAGCGTTCTGTTGAAATTTGAATATAACTTGCAAATGGGATTAATTGCCAGGCAGCACTTGCTAGTGGAAAGTGAAACAACAGGAACAGTGCTGTTATGGTAATGCTGCATTTTGCATTTGAGTAGTTGTCTGCAACATTTAGTAAAAGCAAACTTTCAAGAACGTTCGCTACGAAATACGTACCAACAGAACAACAATAAAAATGGCATCTGCACCTTTAGAGAGACGTCACAACTGCCACCTTACGTGCTTTCCACTAGAAAAACATCAGAATAGGCTGGTGATAAAGACATGCTTATTGGATTTATATTTGCGTAAGCAGGTGTCTGTTTTGACATCAACAAATACCGTCACGCGCTTTGCAAGAGCCAGTCACGCTAAGTGTGCAATAAATAAAAACCGTGCACCACAAAAACCGTGCACCAAATCACACCTGTGTGACATTGCTTAACGTAATGTCAATTGACTGAGGCGGTTCTGCTCGAACAAGTGTAGCAATAAGCGCGCTATCAACGCAGGATACCGCTGTGCCGCTTTGTCGTGACTACGCCACATGCTGGCTGACAGTGACATTTGTCAAGTCGGCTTTAAAAGTGTCCTCCGTGCTTGCGCTAACCGAGCCATTCGTAGGTTGTAACACATATTTATCTTCTCCGGAAGTCCGAACACGTTCACCTGTCTGAGCTGCCATGTTGTTTGCATTATGAGGAATCATCGTTTTAATCACTACCTTCGGAACTGTATTTGTAAACATTATGTTAGATGCAGTGTGACACCGACTCTTGTAATCGACGTCGGGTTATGTCTCTGACGTTGTATACAGCTGTACTATAAGCTATACATGCAATTATGCATACTATTTCAGTGACACCTGTTTCTTGGTTACTGTGAAGTGAGCGTTCTTTGGTGTGTATGTTCCTTGGTGTGGTTGATGTGACAAGAAAACTTGGTACACATTGCATGCTGCGAATGATTCCAACTAGTGCACACTTGTTTTTGTGGAAAGGTCAGAAACAGTGCAACATATGAAACATGCGATGTGAAACGACTGTCATCCTGGCCAGTAAAACTTATACTGGCGTCATAACTGAACTCCGAAACAACTGAATAAGATCAGCCTTAACAGAGAATTATAATACGATCATGTGTAAGCCATCAATCTATGTAACTTCTTTAGAAGCCTCATTATAGATCACAACGAACTTATTTTACATTACAAATGTGCATAACTTTTAAATATTTAACACCTATATCACTAAATACAATAATTACTAAATATTGAGGTTTCCTTATTTAAGTATATCACACAATAGGTGAACGCAAAACTGTTTAAACAATCGTAGAAATACACCATTATATTCGTTCGGTGATGCGTACTGCGTCGTGTTTGCTAATGCGCCGTGAAATCCTGCATCACCAGCTGAGCGATCAAAAAAATTATAATAACGCTGTAATACTTATTTATGGGGAAGTGTTCTTTGGCTAGGAACTTATGCTGGGAAACCGATTGTCAAGTGGATTCAGTAGCGCAATATATATTTGTGGCTGCCCGCTGAATTGTTATAAACAAGGTATATGTATTTGCCATAAAGTTGGTATTAGTGTGAACTCTATCACACCTCTGAATGTTGATATCAAATGGCTTAATGAGAACACATATGTCTGTCATCACTGCTGTCAATTACGTCGACAACAAAACATTATTAGATCGACTACTTTACAAATAGCAGCCCATGTGGCAACAGTCATATAGGCAACATGTGTCGTAGGCATAAATTATACAATTCACTTCCAACAGTTTCTAGTAGCTGTTTGATAGACTTTGTTGGCACAATGCAGAATAGTTTTGATATGACGCAGAAGAGTTGCTAACAGGGAGTATAACACGTGTTTATAGGATGCGGAATGATGGAGGCAGTAAAAATGCATAATGATTACCGTGGTGGACAGAGGGTATTACCATCATACAGTGTTCGATTCTAGAAGCATCATAAGACAAATATGTGTAAAACATAAAAAATTGCAATAATGTTGTGTTAGAACAAGAAAAGTGAGCAACATATGAATGTGCACAATGAACAATGTATGGCCGTCTAGGCACCATAACAAAACAGTTGGGATCTTATTATATTACAGTATTATCGATATTATAGTGTTATCTTAAAGCTATATCACCCATGTTATGTGTTTTAGATTACTGAAGGTAGCCACATCGCCATGGAACATAACTAATATCGATATCGCACGATACGGTACGGGTTATGGCTGTTTAAGTGACCTTTCAAATGCATAAAATAGCATGACCGTTCCATGGCTAAAGCAACATATGTTATGGGGAAACATACAAAGGAAAATGTCAATAAAATATCACGTTTTGTCAAATAACCATTTGTATCTGGATTAAATGCAATAATGTACTCATTATGTTGAGACATTTATGTTGTTTTTCATATATGTCTTACGAGAATAGACGGCACACGTTACAATAATTACATTACGCACACATCTCCACACATTAGTTTGTTTGCTTCAACATGTGTTAGTATTAAAACATTACATGGTATGATAATGATTCTCCTTAAAACATAATGCTCTCTGTAAAATTAAAGGCATCGAAAGTGTGTATGTATAAGATGCACTATGTATAAAAGTAATACTTATAAAATATTACACATTTGGTGTTTGCTTGACGGAATTACAACCCCCCGTTCTCGTTGGAGACATCCCCTCTTGAATTCTCAACGTACAGGTCAGGTAATAATGAATTTTTTTCGAACACATATACCACGCCGTTATGTCTCAGCGCAGACGTTTGTACGATTATTAATTATAAGCCACGATGGCTTGCTCCCAATGAATGTGTCTACTGCGTGTTTGGGGCCATTTCCCATTATCGACATTTTCTCATTCGTGCAAAGGGGAGGAGAAGGTCAAGATCCACGTACTAAATACTAAATAAAACAGTTCTGTCGCATGCGACGTGTGACCATCGTTTGGCAGCGCCGAGTCGTGAAAAACAATTATTATTTCTTTTTAATTATGCAACAATTCACCGCGCGGTGCTGTAATACATTCCAAAATATCATCAATATTACACCATGGACATACACACCCATACACATACACTTACACTTACACACACACACACACACACACACACACACACACACACACACACAACACACAAACATACACACTCGAACATACACACCACACACACTCACACACTCACACATACACACCACACACACACACACACACACACACACACACACACACACACACACACACACACACACACACAACTCAGGCACATGCACACATGCACGCACGCAGGCACATACAACATACACACACCATATGCACACACAGTTGCGCCCGCACATGCACCACCACATATGCACACACACAACACACACCACAAACACACACGCACACATTAAAACACATAAAATAGTGTAAAATTGCAATATAACAAATATATGCATTTAAAATACTACTATTATTAATAATTATTTTAAATAAATTCAGCAATGAAATAGTGTAAAATTGCTAAATAAGGAAATAACTAAACACATTTATTAGCTGCTAGTAATAAGAATAAAAAAAAAATTAACATAGCACAATAATTATAAACTATAGCAATAATACTAATAAATAAATAAATGTGTATGTATGATTAATAATAATAAATAACGAACGAGCCGCTCCCAGCCTTGGTACGAGTACGCTTCACTTCCAAATTGTTACTGCTGGCAGAGTTCAGTGCTCTTGCTGGTTGATATGGGCGTAAGAGTTCACACAGATACACTGGCGCTTCGTCATGCATGGATTTGTATGTAAGTACTAGTATCTTGAAATCGACTCTGCGTGCCACGGGCAGTGATGTTCTTGTAACAGGGGCCTTGCGCTGTCGCTACGTGGACGACGCAGAATCAATCTGGAGGCCGAATGGTGTATTCCTTGCAGACGCACAATGTTAACTACAGACGTGCCATGCATTGCAGCAGTCAAGCCGCGATGTTATGATGGCATTGACTACGCGTTCCTTTGTCGGTTTGGGTAAACAATGGCTGATTTGATTGATGTGTCGGAGGCAGTATGAAAATGCACTGACGGTTTGAGAGACTTGCTTGCATATAAAGGTGCCTGTCAATGAAGACACCAATATTTCGAACACATCGCGAAGCTGTGATTGTACAAACACAAACACGAATCACACTGCCGTCAACGAGTGTAGCCACAGACTTGGGTGCAATTGGAAGATACTGTGTCTTGCTGTCATTCATACACATATAATTCCATGCCATCCATTGTTTTATGTCATCCAAACAATCCTCGATTTGCTGCACAACAGCCGGTAAAGCGGATGGATTCGGGTCGAAGTGTGGGTAGATATGTAAGTAATCAGCATAGTGGTGAAAGAATAGTCCATGGGCTCGAATAATGTCGCCAATAGGCTGGACGTACAGTGAAAAGAGCAGTGGTTCAATGACAGAGCCTTGCGGGACACCCGCCGTTAGAGTAGTTGTACTCGATGATTGGCCATCGATTACTATTCGCTGCGTCCGCTCTTGCAGATATATATGAGATATTTATTGCATATATAATCCAGTCTAATGCTTTGCCAACGAAGCCGTAACGCAAAAGTAATCGCCTAATCAAGATGTCATGGTTGATTGTGTCGAACGCCGCACTAAAATCAACGACAACCAAAGTTGTTCTTTGTTTGTTGTCCATGGCTGTTTTGATGGCACTTGTAACGTACAGTAGCGCGGTTTCAGTCGAATATTTGTTTCGATATGTCGACTGAAAGCACTTAACCATTTGCTGACCAGAAGCGTGCGTTATCATCCTAAGCGCTACTACTTTCTTTTTTTACCTTGGATAATTGTGTGGGGTTACTCATTGGTCAATATTTGCTCAAGTTTTCATTGTCAAGTGGTGGTTTCTTATGCGATGGACGGACAATTGCACGCTTAAGCGCCCTTTGCATGACTGCCTTATCCATGGAGGTATTTGTAATCATTGTGATGACCGACACAATTCTGGTGATATTGTCCTTTAGTTGATTAGCAGGCAGATGATCCAATACACACATTTTGTAAGTAGTACCAAAAATCGTTGTGATCTCTTCGTTCGTAGTTGGATCGAACACATGGATACAATCAGTGAAACAGCGCTTTTCATATGTTGGTGTTGAGGCACGAAGTGTTGTGTGAACAGGTTAGGCAACAATTGTACCCATGATGTTTTAGATTTTTAGCGTGGTACATTATAGTAAAAGGGGTAGCAACGTAATGGGACCGGGCCGTAGATGTTTATTCATTTTGATTGGCTTACGCCGACCTAGTGATGTGGTGGGAAAGTTACCAAGCGATGGGTATAAGACACGAAGTAAAGGGTATTCAAGAGAGGTGCCAGAACACACAAATGCGGCATTACAGTTCCAGCGATGATGTCCGGCAAGGCCCGGTATGAAGAGGGCGCGGTTTATCGCGACGTCGCAACCCCTCTACAACTTTGCTCACATTGACAACGGCGAGTGAAAACCCAGACAACACAATGCCACGCAAGTAATTACTGCGCATTGTTTGACTTTATGCGTTCACTGTCTGCATCGGCCGCATCTCGTTTTCTGCTGCCTACTGTTTGCTTGTGACTGTTCAGCTATCTCTCCATGTACGACAACAGTGCGCCCGCATGAGCCATCTTCACGACACGTTCGTCGTCTCCACGTCATGTTGACGGCCGACTTACAGAGCGTCCAGCTGACTGTTCAGTTGTCTTCCCCGCGCGCACCAGTGCGTCCGCGTGAGCAGTCGTCACGACTAGTTAGCCGTCTCCACGACTTATTGCCGGCTGACGTATTGTGTGTGTCCAGCCGACCGTTCAGCTGTCTTCCCCGTGTGCAACATTAGAGCGTCCGTATTGACATCCGGCCTACTATCGTCCTGCCGACAACAAGCTCGAACACACTGCTGTCGAACGAGACCCGTACCGTCTGCGTATTCAGCGGGCGGTGAGATCATGCGACCGACGGCCACATCAATTACCGTTCTATTCAACCCAGCAGAATGACGCGAAGGATATCGTTGACTTTGTGCTTCATAAGGCACGCTTCTCTGACTATTTTATTTTCTGAACATTGTATTGTAAGTGTGAATTACGCATTTCAGCTCGTGGCGAATGTACTAACACTGATGTCTGTGCTGTCTGTCTTGAAGGGGAATAGCCTCAACGGTGAACTTTAAAGAAAACGACGGTTTTTATTTGTTGATTTGGTTTGAGTTTATTGACAACTTGATTTAGAGTTAGTTTCTTTATTTGAATTGTACCATTTCAATAAGGTTTTGGTTCATTATGAACATATTCATGTTTGTTACCTTGGTGGTATTTCTCATTTGTGGAAATTTCTTACACTCATATGTTGAGTTTAATTTAAGTACAGCACTTCCCTAGTTTTGAGCCACTTTGCCTGGATCTCCACATAAATACCTGACGTATTTGGGGGCTCGTTCACGGATCGGATAAATTATGTGGTATATTTAGTACTCAACGCTGTGTTTGTATCTGAATGATTTCACAAATGATCATGGTAACACTTGCCAGTGAAATTAGCCATACTTTCCAACTATAAAGCATATGTTTATTTGTGTGGCTAGAGACGCGACCCATTGTACGGTAGGTTAGCTGTCCGCGACCCTTGTCGTTTCAGCCCAAATCGAATTTGGCTAGCTAAAATTTGGCGTGATTCAATATACCTTTTTAATATAAAAAAACTCTGGGGATGTATAATTATTCCCTTTTTGGTAACGTTAATTCATTGAATGAATAATCGTTTGTGTATTTTGCAAGGTGGCTTGTGCCAATCTTAGTAGAAGGAGAATATGCAGCTGTAGGAGAGAAACAGTCGCGTAAGACAAGGTAAGTGAATATTTCATTACTTTGAGAGATTGTGACATTGGACTATATGTCAAGTAGCATTTGTATAATTAAGTATTGGACATGGTGGATCTTATTTATGTACTGTGAGGGGTTGGTTACCACACTAATTCAGAAATGCGTGATATATTTGCTGATTAATTTTGCAAGAGATTAAGGGAGTGCTGGACGTAGTTCACACTTGTTTGAAGTTATTGAGTTCAAGTGGGATAGTAATTGCCCATTATTTTTGTACTGTGAGGGGATAGATGCCACAGTAACTCAGAAACCTGCGATATATTTGCTGATTAATCTTGCAAGAGATTAAATGAATGTTGGAGCGTAGCTCACACTAGTTTGAAGTAGTTTTGCCTTCAGCTTGGGATAACAATTGCCCATTTGTGGATTATCTTTGTTTGACATTATATTGTAATTATGGATGTGTCTAAACTAGTAGCGATTGGTGAGAAACTGGGCCTAACAGATACGGATCTTCAAACATTTGTTCTAGACGAACAAGAAGCCGCCCGAGCTGAACGTTGATTGGCTCGTGAACAGGCGAAAGAGGAGGAAGACACTCACTGTCGTGCTCCTGAACGCCCACCAACAAATTAATGTATGATGTTTAATTAATCCATATACAACGCCCATCCAACAAAAGAATGTATGATGTTTCATTAATCCATATACAAATATAACCACACATGTCAAACCACAAAGTGGTAGCTTGAATATTTTTTAAGTTGTGACCATTTCAAATTTGTCGGATTCAGTAATTTTCCAATTTTAGAAATCATGACGATTTTGTCTATCTAAAATACCCATAACTCCAAATCAGATTGAGCGAAAATATTTGTTAGGCTTCTTCTCCGATATGTGTAGATAGTAAAATACATACCATTGCTCAACTTCTGTATATTAGTTATGACACACTATGCTATTCTTATGTACGAAATTGAGTCAACGAATGAAATTAAAGCCAAAGTTCAACAATAAAACACGTTACAACACAAATTAACGTTTTTGGTTCAATAACACACATACATATCAAGGAATATGCGAAATTACAAATGTATATATTGATAAATTTACGAGATACTGATATACTTTATTTGACGAGAGCATGTTTCCTCTCTGCACAAGCTACTGGAAGAGGAGAAACGTCACACGTTAGCCGAATTGCTTGGTAAAACGATGCGGCTGACACTGAAGAAGAAAGATACCTATTCCACACGTTGATTGCAATGTGACGGCCCAGATACATTGCGTGCCTAACAATTCGTTTCGTTCGTACCCGCAGGTCCAAGTGGATGACGACACCGCCGCCTAGCTGCCTTCCCAATATAATCAACGCTCCAATAAACGTTGATAGCTGCCTGCCCGGGATAATCAACGCTCCTGTTGACGTTGATAGCTGCATACCCGGAACCATCAACGCTCATGTGGACATTGATAGCTATCTACGAGGGACCATCACTGCGCCTGTCGCTATTGATATCTATACTGCGATCTCGTCGACGAGCGCCTCTGTCTAAGGCTCAGTGAGTGCGTCCTGTTCCAACTCCGATGCCGTCGTGACGTTCATCTCTTCTTCTTCCGATTCCGAGGACGTCGCTTCCGGGGCGATGGTTCCGCTAGAGAACTGCAGCAAGTTGTTAGTAGCGGGGATAAAGAAAGCGTTCCCGAGGTACGTGGGCGAGCTGGTTGCGATGCGTGCGAACAGCCAATGCGAAAGCTGCCGCACCGACCACCACACCCAACTGCAACCCATATTCGGCTGTCTGGCCCCCTCTGACGAAAATATATGTTGTCGTTAACGCGCCAATGGCGTCGCGGTATTTAATAAGTGTTGGAACTGTTTTATTGGTGCGATCTTCACTTCCGCTACTACGAAGACGAGAAACGACACGCTATGCTGGAATGGCTATGTCGTTATTTGGCATCGTTTAGCCGTTATTTATTATGACGATACGATTCCCCCTCTCTTTTACCCACTCTCTACATCTCTCTACCCCAATCCCTATTTCTCTCTCCCTCTACCTATCACCTCCCTCTTTCCCTCTTTCTCTCTCTCCCTCTGTCCTGTATTTCAACACAGACTTATGTTACTAGCTTTTCTAAAAAAAATAATATCATAACGGGACCCTTCTAACAACCTGTCTAGCGACGGATACTTGACATATACACCGCTTCCCCTAGCGGAATATGTCTAGTGACGAGTGTTATCTCTATGCAGAGGTGCTCCCTAGCCGGACAATCCCCCGATCCGGATACCAAAAACTCGGTGGGCCCTCCCGCCTCACCGTCGTCGCAATTCATCCGTTTGTCGACGCAAATCATCCGCCTTGTTTTATTCGCCGCCACTGCCGCTGCCGCTGCCGCTGCCGCTGCCGCTGCCGCTGCCGCTGCCGCTGCCGCTGCCGCTGCCGCTGCCGCTGCCGCTGCCGCTGCCGCTGCCGCTGCCGCTGCCGCTGCCGCTGCCGGTCAATAGGCGGTTGATCAAATCCGTTGCCGCCTCTTTTACGCGTCGTTTAACCGCCTCTTTTAGGGTCGGATCGGACCCGGCGTCGTCGACGATGCGCATGCCGGTCTTGAAAGCCCGCTTTCCCAAAACCATGACATCTCACTTGATGAGCGGCATGGCGCTTCGGAACAGGCTCCCGAACAAATTACCCAAGCCCTCACGTCGATTATTCTGTACTCTTTACACAACACTGTCACGTGCTTCAACACCGTATCTCCGTGCTTTCTTCCTACCGACACGATAGGCAACAACGGTATGAGGATGTCGCCGACGATCCGTGGTTCCGGGAAGCTCGAGTAGAAGTAGAACGAGAAGAACCCACGCGTCATATCCACAACTAACTCAGCTTCTTGATCAAAGGAAAGCACTTCTCGAAAAGAGGAACCATTGATCTGGGCATCGCATTACGAGCTAACCATGTAACCCTTGTCGCAAAACCCTATTAGGGCTCCCATGGAACTATATATTAGTCTCTCCAATACAATGATCAGTGTCATCTGTATGGTAATGTGTTGAGTGATGTTGCTGTACCTCAGTTTCGCCTTGTTCTCCGCCTTGGTCTGGTGCTCTGTTGATCGCCCAGACCACCTTAGATAAACCTTCTGCGGGTATTGAACCTCCACAAACAAGAACTACCACTGACAGGACTTACTGATGTGATGCGGTATCGCCGTGTCGTAGTGGTCAACGGTTGTGGTGGTTGTCCGTGTACGCCCATATATTCATCGCTAGGCAATGTCAGATAAAAGTCTGCTCAAGTGCTCAATATCGATGTCCACTGATTCGAATCGCCTCGTCCACTCGTCACATTGTATTTGCTGACCACGAAGACTTGGGACACTCGTTGTCGCAAAGACGATCGTCGACTAACTTGAATTATAGTGTCCAGAACGTCAAACTGTACTTCCGACGATTCATACATCGCAGCAAGACTGAGGAGTCGACCACTTCGTGACTTTATCTTTCAGTCTTATTTAATGAGCGCTTAGGCGTCGAATCAGTTGTTGAACGACGCCTAGTAGCCGCACCATTTCACCAACACCTGCGTCCTCTCTCTCACCTCCAGGCTCTGCAGGGCCGTCTCGACAAGGTATAGTTTAACACTTCTCGCCATCACTGAGACGTGGCTGACTCCTGACGATTCTGTGCCCGCGGGTTGCATCACGCCTGCCGGCTACCAACTGCGACATTCTAAGAGAAAGCGCAGTATCGGTGTTGGTGTTACCGTCGTATACAAGTCCGGCTTCGTGACGCGCCATCTGGAGCTACCGAAAACAAGGACATTTGAATCAATGGGTGTGCTTGTTAGCAGTGCCACTTAATAGCTTCGTCTTGTCGTGATATATCGTCCTCCTCCAAAGAGAAAATATGACTTCACGGTCTTGGCGTTTCTTCTTGAGTTTGCGGACTTTCTGGACACCATGGCAATGAACAAATCAAACTTTCTGATAGCTGATGTTTATAATATGTACATGGAGGGAGGGTCAGCATGTCGAGGAGCGGACGCATACGGAGGGACATACGATCGATCTTCTAATAAGTCGTTCAGCCGACACGTCGGCGGGTCATTGCACGCTGTGACTCGAGAAGCCACCAAACGTGCGATTGAAAACGACGAGCCGGAGTTATAAATATGTTTGCGTTGCTGCGATTTGTGAGGATATACGATCGTTGTGGCAGTCAGAGTCTCTGTCGGGTGACATGGACTATGCATTCGATACCTACAACACATGCCTGACTGCTATCATCGACAAACATGCCCCGATGAAGACATGGACCGTTATCGTACGACATCACACGCTGTGGTACAACGACATACGATCACAGAAGAGTTTAAGACACGCTTGCAACGCTTTTCTCCGCCTTTTTCTGCGAACATATATCGACAATTCGCTCCGGACTTACTCATAAGGCCAACCATGACAATGGCCCCGTTGGGAAAGCGCTGCCATTATGTCAGTTGTCTATTTTTGAGCCTGCCACTCTGGATAAAATCAGTATCCTGCTGCAATAATCGCTGGTGAAATCGTGTGAACTTGATACTTTCCGATAAGGCTTCTCAGAGACTGTTCGCATGAGGTGATTCCTTTGCTCATGGCTATCACAAACCTTTCTCTGAGATCTGGCGTAGTACCAGCTCGTCTGAAGAAAGCTCACTTCAGGCCATTATTGAAAAAAATACGGGCCTGGACAAATCAGTTCTGAATAACTACATAATCTTGTCAAATCTGCCCTAAGATAATAGAACGTGTTGTAGCAGCGAGACTATCGGCTCACATGTCAGAGCACAATCTCAGCGAGCCCTATCAGAGTGCATACAAACCTAATGACAGCGTTGAGACGGCTTTATTATTCGTGCAGAACGACATCTTGAAAGCAATTGACAATCAAAAGTCACTATCATGGTGCTACTTGACCTATCGGCTGCATTCGACATTGTCGATCACAAAGTGCTGTTGCCTATGCTGTCTCAAGATGTGGGTGTGGCCTATCATGCACTAAAACGGTTAACACCATACATGAGTGACATAACTCACTCCGTTCAAATACATGGTGCATCATCGCCCTGTTCTTCCCCTTGCATATGGTGTCCACCAAGGCTTGGTGCGCGGCCCCCAGAAGTTTCCTATATACGCAACGCCTGTTGACAAGATCTTCAGCAAGAACTGATGTTCAACCTCAATGCAGACGAGACCCAAATTTACCTCCTAGGGAAACCTCTCCATATGGACGTCGCCACGGCTGTCGAGCGTATTAAGGGGCATGTGGCAGAAAAGAGGATGAGCTCCAATGTTTTGAAACTGAATGATGACAAAACGGAGTTCATTATATTCGGTTCTGCGCAGCCGCTGAAGAAAAAGAAAAAAAGAAGCAGCTGCACAAAATCGAGCTACACGCAGTACACATCGGCGATAGTTTGATCACGCTGTATCATAATGTGCGTTATATTTGTGTACAGTTCGTCGATACCATATTTCTGCGGCTTGCCAGTCTGCTATGTACCATCTAAGCGATATTGCAAGGATTGGGCGTTACCTAACCCCTATTGCAACATAGCAAATTGTGCACGCATGCATAATTAGGCGGCCCGCCTCATGGGTGGGGCCAACGAAGCGATACCGCTACTGAGCAACACTGGCTGCCGATAGCAGTGCGAGTTGAATTAAATTTACTGCTCCTTGTACACAGAGCACTCAATGGGCGTGCACCGGTCTACGTCGCCGACGTCTGCTACCTAGATCGTTGCGCTCGAGTGAAATTAATATACTTTGTTTCCCGCGAGCTAAACGGATTTGGGGAGACCGATGCATCGGCTTCGCAGCCCCGACAGTATGGAAATTGTTGGCACAACATTTGACAATAACATGGCTGTCAGAAGTGATTTTGAAATCGCAGTTAAAGGCATATTGTACGGCGCCATGAGCAACAACTGTTGGAGTGGGGCCTTATACATGTGACGATTGATTGCTTGAACAGGAACGTCGTTTCGCCGTTGAGCTTTTTTTCAGATTCGACAAGTCGACGAGGACGGCCGGCCACTGCTGTTGTTCGTGCGCGTCCTGTTCCGACAACCAGCGCTACAAGTCCTTCAAAGGCGAGGGTGCAACAAAACACAATTGGGCGACCCAGCCGTAAGTCCCGACCAGTCTCGAAGTAGATAAATGTAATAACTCACTTTTGTTGACGCGACGTCCCATTGGGTCGTATTGTTACCTTGTACCCTTGCACCAGAACACAATCGAGCTAATTACTGTCTAGAGAGAATTACGTTATTATGCAGCGCGATACACGCAAGTTGTTTGACGGCTGAACGGCTTCCAAAGGAAATATTGAAATGTACGATCAAAGGCTGACTAAAAAGAGGCAAATGCGTGGATCAAAAATGGAACAGGATAGCTCTCCAACGTTGCTCAGCACAGTGCTAGATCGAGGGTGATCTATAGCGAGGTTACGATGCGCGCACACATGCGACCGGCGACCAAGGAATGAATGAGAGTGAGCACAGTGCCGGCAAATAAAAACAAGACACACACGAAATTATTATATTATGCATTAACTTTGGAATATCAAAGTCAATATTATATTAAAGATTGTTTCTGCCACGCACGGAATTAATCTCGATGCTTGAACATGCACTTCATGTAGCGATCATTCTGTGATTTGAATACGTTCCAGTTTCCTCCACATCCACCGTAGATGACCTTCTCGCACGAACATTTCACCCAGTTGTAGTACCACCTCTCGCTGTACGCGCAGTCCCAGCCACTACCAGAAGCAGTTAATCGGTCAATGGGCTACGTTTAAAGCGAGGTCATGCTTAACAAATATGTTATGTTTTTTGGAAGAAATCACTAAGTGGATAGACGTGGGATCGCCAGTAGATATTATCTACTTAGATTTTCAGAAAGCTTTTGACAAAGTGCCACATCAAAGATTACTACTTAAATTAAAAGCCCATGGTATCGGGGATAGCATAACTGACTGGATAGAACAATGGCTGACTGACAGAAGACAACGAGTTGTAGTAGATGGCGAAGTTTCAAATTGGAAATCGGTTTTGAGTGGGGTACCTCAAGGATCAGTATTAGGACCTATATTATTCTTAATTTATATCAATGACTTGGACGAAAGTATAACAAGTAACGTACTGAAATTTGCGGACGACACAAAACTGTTTAGAAAGGTTAATACTGATGGTGATAAACAACATTTACAAAACGATCTAGACAGATTAGTGAAATGGTCTGAGAAATGGCAGATGCTGTTCAATTTTGGGAAATGTAAATGCCTACATACAGGACATGGGAACTTGAATGTAAACTATAAAATGGGAGCTACTGTTCTTGGTACTACTGTAAAAGAAAAGGACTTAGGAGTTACAATAAGTGCTGATATGAAAGTTTCAGAGCAGTGTGGTATTGCAGCTTCAAAGGGTAATCAAATTCTTGGATTGATTAGAAGAAACATAACATACAAGGGAAAAAAGTTAATTATACCTCTTTATAAAGCAATAGTTAGACCTCATTTAGAATACTGTATACAAGCATGGAGACCATATCGTAAGAAGGATATAGATACGCTTGAACGCATACAAAGGAGAGCAACTAAAATGATTCCAGAACTTAGAGACCTTAGTTATGAAGAACGCCTGAAAGAATGTGGTTTAACAACTCTAGAGACAAGGAGGTTAAGAGGAGATCAGATTGAAGTTTTTAAGATATTGAATGGGTATGAAAATATTGATAGAAATATGTTTTTCTCACTCAAGAAGGATAGCAGAACTAGAGGACATGAGGTAAAATTAGTAAAGGATCAATGTAGATTGGACATCAGGAAGCACTCGTTCTCACAGAGGACAATAAATGAATGGAACAAACTGTCTACAGATTGTGTAACTGCTAGCAGCGTGAATATGTTTAAAAACAAGGTTGACACATATATCAGGAGGGCGGGTTATAAGTAGGTGAACATTGTTGGACTCTCGATAAGCCAATGGCTTCCTTGTCCACTTGCCATCTGGGCCTTTGGCTTGGATGGCAAATCTTGTTAAATCTTGTTAAATCTTGTTTAAGAGATTATAAAAATATACAGTATTTAAAAAAAATTATGGACCATAACTGCGCCTGTCGCTATTGATATCTATAATGCGATCTCGTCGACGAGCGCCTCTGTCTCATGCTCAGTGAGCGCGTCCTGTTCCAACTCCGATGCCGTCATGACGTTCATCTCTTCTTCTTCCGATTCCGAGGATGTCGCTTCCGGGGCGGTGATCCCGCTAGAGAACTACAGCAGGCTGTTGGTAGCGGGGATGAAGAAGGCGTTCCCGAGTTACATGGGCGAGCTGGTTGCGATGCGTGCGAACAGCCAATGCGAAAGCTGCCGCACCGACCACCACACCCAACTGCAACACGTATTCGGCTGTGTGGCTCCCACTGACGAAAATATCGCTATGAATGTTAGTGCGGTCGTTAAAAGCGCCGATAGCGTCGCGGTATTCAAGATGTGGTTGGAACTGTTTTATTGGTGCGATCTTCACTTCCGCTTCTACGAAGACGAGAAACGACACGCTATGCTGGAATGACTATGTCGTTATTTGGCATCGTTTAGCCGTTATTTTTTATGACGATACGATTCCCCCTCTCTTTTACCCACTCTCTACATCTCTCTACCCCAATCCCTATTTCTCTCTCCCTCTACCTATCACCTCCCTCTCTCCCTCTTTCTCTCTCTCCCTCTGTCCTGTATTTCAACACAAACTTATGTTACTAGCTTTTCTAAAATAAAATAATCTCATAACGGGACCCTTCTAACAACCTGTCTAGCGACGGATAATTGACATATACACCGCTTCCCTAGCGGAATATGTCTAGTGACGAGTGTTATCTCTATGCAGAGGTGCTCCCTAGCCGGACAATTTTCCCCCGAACCGGATAGCAAAAACTCGGTGGGCCCTCCCGCCTCATCGTCGTCGCAATTCATCAGTTTGTCGACGCAAATCATCTGCCTTGTTTTATTTGCCGCTACTGCCGCTGCCGCTGCCGCTGCCGCTGCCGCTGCTGTTGCTGCCGCCGGTCAATAGGCGGTTGATCAAATCCATTGCCGCCTCTTTTACGCGTCGTTTAACTGCCTCTTTTAAGGTCGGATCGGACCCGGCGTCGTCGACGATGCGCATGCCGGTCTTCAAAGCCCGCTTTCCCAAAACCATGACACCCCACTTGATGAGTGGCATGACGCTTCGGAACAGGCTCCCGAACAAGTTAACTAAGTCCTCACATCGATTGTTCCGAACTCTTTACACAACACGGTCACGTGCTTCGACACCGTATCTCCGTGCTTTCTTCCTACCGGGACGATAGGCAACAACGGTATGTGGCTGTCGCCGACGGTCCGTGGTTCCAGGAAGCTTGAGTAGACGTAGAACGAGAAGAACCCACGCTTCATATCCACAACTAACTCAGCTTCTTGATCAAGAGCACTTCTCGAAAAGGGAACCATCGATCTGGGCATCACGAGCTACTCATTGTCGCGAAACCCTATTAGGGCTCCCATGGAACTATATATTAGTCTATCCAATACAATGCTCAGTGTCACCTATATGGTAATGTTTTGAGCGATGTTGCTGTACCTCAGTTTCGCCTTGTTCTCCGCCTTGGTCTGGTCCTCTGTTGATCGCCCAGACCACCTTAGATAAAACTTCTGCGGGTATTGAACCTCCACCAACAAGAACTACCACTGACAGGACTTACTGATGTGTTGCAGTATCGCCGTGTCGTAGTGGTCAGTGGTTGTGATGGTTGTCCGTGTACGCCCATAGATTCATCGCTAGGCAATGTCAGATAAAAGTCTGCTCAAGTGCTCAACATTGATGTCCACTGATTCAAATCGCCTCGTCCACTCGTCAGATTGTATTTGCTGAACACGATGACTTGGGACACTCGTTGTCGCAAAGAAGATCGACTACTAACTTGAATTCCAGTGTCCAGAACGTCAAACTGTACTTCCGACTATTCATCCATCGTAGCACGACTGAGGGGTCGACCACTTCGTGACTTTAGCTTTCAGTCTTACTTAATGAGCGCTTAGGCGTCGAATCAGTTGTTGAACGACGCCGAGTAGCCGCACCATTTCACCAACACCTGCTTTCTCTTTCTCACCTCCAGGCTCTGCAGGACCGTCTCGACAAGGTACAGTTTAACCCTTGGCATCGACACTTCCTGCACTTCCAACTCGTATGAAGATTCGTCCAGCGGGTCTATCCGATACCCGGTCACGTGCGGGTCGGGCGGCTGCGCGTCAGGAATCGTGAATAGCTCGTCGCTCCAGGTCGCCATGTATCCATTTTTGAGCCGTTTCTTCGTTGATACGGACGCGACCAGGACTAATGCGCTGCCATACAACTTTCAGGTTCGCCGCGTTGACTTCTGAAGTTGTCATACCTATGCTTTGGTGTTAGGCGTTGTTGCATGACCGTACAAAAGCCATTAGCGCATCGAAGTATCCCACCGTCTGGTGTTTCGTAAAATAGCTTCAAATACGCGTCTTCGGTGTGCGATTAAATCGTTCCATAATATTCGCATTGGTTTCCTCGGTAAGAGTCGAGGAGTGGAGGACGCCATGTTTCTTCAACATATTTTACAAAGGATGGCGGTAGAACTCCAGGCCTTTGTCGGTCTGCGAAGTTCTAGGTCTCCTCTCCGTCAATACGCCTTTCAGCACGTTCACGAGTGTAGATGTGCACACCAGCGGGACGCCCCACAACCACTTCGAAAACACATCAGTGACGGTCAACAAGATACGAATGACCGCTTGCGCCGTTTGGCAGCACTGGTTGTTAGCTCTGTTATCAACGCATATTGTGGCTATTTTAGAAATGGTGATGCTACCAGTTTACGACTAAGTTACTTGTGAATGTGCACACGTCACGGAGAACCGAACATTTTAATGCAATCAACTTTTATTATTCCGCGACTTGTGGCTCTTTAAACCATTGTCAGTTGGAACTGTGGCTAAACGATACGTCATAACATTTCGTTACTCGGCAACCATGCCTCACAACACTGTATTCTACTGACAGACCGTAAAACTGTATGCAACCGTGTGGTACGAGGTGGTGCACCTTTGACTAAGCTGACACGGTCAACAAACGAAAAAGAGTGGGTGTAGGGCAGGTACACAAAAGACGCGCATGATTGAAACTATCGTGTCAACTCGGCAAGGAAACGGCGAATTCAGTCAAACAAGTGGGGCTTGCTTAAGCAATATACGCCAGTCGCACGTGACGTCCACTGATGAAAATCCAGTACCCCCAGTGTCTTTCTGCCAGCTGAATGCCATATCAGGAAAGTTGGCATGGAGACCATGATCTGCGAGCTCATCGAGGATAGCGATATTGACGTTCTCGCCATCACTGAGACGTGGTTGACTCCTGACGACTCTGTGTCCTCGGGTTGCATCACGCCTGCCGCCTACCAACTGCGACATGCTAAGAGAAAGCGCAGTATCGGTGGTGATGTTACCGTCGTATACAAGTCCGGCTTCGCGACGCGCCATCTGGAGCTACCGAAAACAAGGACTTTTGAATCAATGGGTGTGCTTGTTAGCAATGCCACTTAATCGCTTCGTCTTGTCGTGATATATCGTCCTCCTCCAAACAGAGAACACGGCTTCACGGTCTTGGAGTTTCTTCTTGGGTTTGCGAACTTACTGGACACCATGGCGATGTACAAATCAAACTTCCGGATAGCTGGTGTTTATAATATGCACATGGAGGAAGGGTCAGCATGTCGAGGAGCGGACGCATACGGAGGGATATACGATCGTTCTCCTAATAAGTCGTTCAGCCGACACGTCGGCGGGTCATTGCACGCTGTGACTCGAGAAGTCACCAAACGTGCGATTGAAAACGACGAGCCGGAGTTATAAACATGTTTGCGTTGCTGCGATTTGTGAGGATATACGATCGTTGTGGCAGTCAGAGTCTCTGTCGGGTGACATGGACTATGCATTCGATACCTACAACACATGCCTGACTGCTATCATAAACAAACATGCCCCGATGAAGACATGGACCGTTATCGTACGACATCACACGATGTGGTACAACGACATACGATCACAGAAGAGTTTAAGACACGCTTGCAACGCTTTTCTCCGCCTTTTTCTGCGAACATATATCGACAATTCGCTCCGGACTTACTCATAAGGCCAACCATGACGATGGCCCCGTTGGGAAAGCGGTGCTATTATGTCAGTTGTCTGTTTTTGAGCCTGCCACTCTGGATAAAATGACTAACCTGCTGCAGTCATCGCTGGTGAAATCGTGTGAACTTGATCCTTTCCGTTAAGGCTTCCCAGAGACTGTTCACATGAGGTGGTTCCTTTGCTCATGGCTGTCACAAACCTATCTCTGAGATCTGACGTAGTACCAGCTAGTCTGACGAAAGCTCACGTCAGGCCATTATTGAAAAAAATACGGGCCTGGACAAATCAGTTCTGAATAACTACATAATCTTGTAAAAAATCTGCCCTAAGATAATAGAACGTGTTGTAGCAGCGAGACTATCGGCTCACATGTCAGAGCACAATCTCAGCGAGCCCTATCAGAGTGCATACAAACCTAATGACAGCGTTGAGACGGCTTTTTTATTCGTGCAGAACGACATCTTGAAAGCAATTGATAATCAAAAGTCACTATCCTGGTGCTACTTGACCTATCGGCTGCATTCGACACTGTCGATCACAAAGTGCTGTTGCCTATGCTGTCTAAATATGTGGGTGTGGCCTATCATGCACTAAAACGGTTCACATCATACATGAGTGACATAACTCACTCCGTTCAAATACATGGTGCATCATCGTCCTGTTCTTCCCCTTGCATATGGTGTCCCCCAAGGCTTGGTGCTCGGCCCCCAGAAGTTTCCTATATACACAACGGCTGTTGACAAGATCTTCAGCAAGAACAATCTGATATCCAACCTCAATGCAGACAACACCCAAATTTACCTCCCAGATGGACGTCGCCACGGCTGTCGATGGTTTTGATGGGCGTGTGGCAGAAAAGAGGATGAGCGCCAATGTTTTGAAACAGAATGATGACAAAACGGAGGTCATTATATTCGGTTCTGCGCAGCCGCTGAAGAAAAAGAAAAAAAGAAGCAGCTGCACAAAATCGAGCTACACGCAGTACACATCGGCGATAGTTTGATCACGATGTATCATAATGTGCGTTATATTTGTGTACAGTTCGTCGATACCATATTACTGCGGCTTGCCAATCTGCTATGTACCATCTACGTGATATTGCAGGGAATGGGCGTTACCTAAACCCTAGTGCAACATAGCAAATTGTGCACGCATGCATAATTAGGCGGCCCGCCTCATTGGTGGTGCCACGAAGCGACACCGTTACTGAGCTACACTGGCTGCCGATAGCAGTGCGAGTTGAATTAAAGTTACCGCTCCTTGTACACAGAGCACTCAATGGGCGTGCACCGGACAACGTCGCCAACTATGTCAGCTGACGTCTGCCATCTAGATCGTTGCGCTCGAGCGAACTTAATATGCTTTGTGTACTGCGAGGTAAACGGATTTGGGGAGACCAGTACCCAGACATGATGGAAACTGTTGCCACAACATTTGACATTAACAGGGCTTTCAGAAGTGATTTTGAAATCGCAGTTAAAGGCATAATGTACGGCACCATGAGCAACAACTGTTGGAGTAGGGCCTTATACATTTGACGATTGATTGATTGATTGAACAAGAACGTCGTTTCGTCGTTGCGTTTTTTCAGATTCGACAAGTCGACGAGGACCGCC